>JALIZH010013598.1:0-31516 GCA_030522465.1 Rhipicephalus appendiculatus
ATTCTGCGTGGCAATCAAGTATTCTAGCACAAAGCAACGCCAGGTCTCGGAAGTGCTTTTCAAATAGACCCTAATGTTCTTGAAACGTCAATTGTGGTTGCAGTGCTGGCTATCGAAATTTATAATCATTACATATGTACTCCTATGATACAGCTGTCAAGTCGGCTTAACGTCAGTTGTATACTTAAGCGCCATCCACTGTATCTGGTCCACGAAGCACTATCCAGGGCTGCCACCCTCGCAAGCACAAGTGCTACATATCAGCTTACCGCTTCTGGTGTTTCTAATACCCCTGTTTCTGTTGACATCGTTATGCAACTGTAAACAGTTGGTTATATAAAACACATATCACTGTTCAACATATGTCTGTGCGTACAACGTTTGTACATATCTTTAGCGTCATTACGTAACATCTCGCTAAAAAATTACAACACAGTCACCTTTCCTTCGCATGCTCCTCGTAACATCGATTCCCAAGTTACGTGGGATCTGTCAAATATTTTGGCTTGGTTAATCCCAATCTTCATATCTTCTGTACGTGAAGCGTATCAACTTGTATTTTGTTGAGGGTGAGGGGTGTGCCCTGTAAGCAACGTACGCACGTTGCCTGTGCATAGTGACTTGCCGACTTCTTTAGTGAACCATGGCTTACTTTTGCTCCGGCGCGTCGTCATTGGCTACGATGGCACGTATTGCTCACGTAGCCTGAATAAACTTACTTTAAATATTTCCCGCAGTTCATGAACAGTTTTGGTTTCAGCCAATGTCTAAAATACGCCACAGCAGTCATCAAGTGCTCGAAAGATGGCGCTTCTGTCGGCTATTGAGTAATTTACATTAACTTGCGGCCACTATTTGGTACTTTTTTTATGCTGTATATTTGTTTCACATACAACGCTATGATCACTCCTTCCAGTTATTATTTGTATAGAATGAATGCTCGAAGGTGTGTTAGTGAACAGTAAATCTAGTATGTTGCTCCCGCGAGTTGGCTCCGATACGCATTGACGTAACAAAAAGGATGCACACGTGCTCCGCATTGCATTATTGTTCACGTCTCTTCCCGGACGAGCAGTGCATAGCCTGACCAATCAATTCCAGGTAGGTTAAAGTCTTCGCCCCCCAAAAATTGGCTGCTTATCTGCGTGCTTCGCTGCAAATGTCGTCGAAAGACGATAGTCGTGTGCCGGCCATACTGCTATGTTTTGCCTTGCCTCAGACAGCGCCTACTCTATGTTGAATCGGCCGCACCTGGCTGGCATTGATAAAATAGAGGCGCGGCGCGAGATATGGACGCCATCGAAAAACATGAGCTTGTGCTGAACCAAGGGCCCCTGCCAGCGGCAGCACCTTCTCGTCGGCACATGGCTTTTTCGTGCAGAGCGTCGCAGCTCGTACACAGCGTCGCATTTTCATCGCATTGGTCTATCACCACCACCACAATTTGCCACCATTTTTGCCACTCTCGCCATCATCAGCCATTATGACCACCACAGCTTCCAGCTTATCCACTATTACTTCTACCACATCCACTATTGTTTCCACCATATCCAGCAACGATTCCAGCATCCACCAACCCAGGATTTTCAATAGGGACAGGATGAAAATTAACCGGAAGGACTAGGCAGTGCAATTAAGCCTTCAGTGGCGCGTGGGAAAGAGTCGAAATTTCTCAATTCGTATGCCTTACTGAACCAATATGATGACATATTTTTCCCGCACACTGCATTTGTTTTTTTGGCGAAGCCGTTATGTAGCTGTAGCTAACGATAAAGTTACACAGATCAGTGCGCTGGCATGACCGCGCTGTACGTTGCGCGAAAAAACACATCGCAGTACTCCATGAATTGTGCGCGCGTATTTATCGAATGAGCTTAGAGTTGACACGAAGCCTCTGCACATGTCGCCCTTTGGAAAGAGCGAGAAACGCATATGAAACTCGGCAGTAACAGTCGGCTCATACGTTTTATTTTTTGAGTTACGTTGTGAATTTTAACAGACTTTTAGCGCTGTTGTCATTATCGACATGTCATTCATTACTGGCAATTAATTTCTTATGTTTAATAAATATACAAATTTTAGTAGGAGATAAAGATCGTGCCTGTCTCGAGCATGTGACATACAACGCTGAAGTTAAACGGTGTGTTAGCGTGTTGACTAGTAAACAAATTTATATTAGGATTGCTGTGGGTGACTGACCAAAGCATCGAAATAAGTTTGTTTTTCAATGTGGGCTTGCTGGAATATAGTACTTTCATTTCAAATCGAGAATGTGAAACTTTCCTGTGGGTGTATATTTGAGACAGCAGCGTGGCGTAGTGGTAAAGTGCTCGGCTCGGGATCCGAATATGTCGTGTTCGAATCCCAGTGGACAAAGGTCTTTTTTAAATGCGAATGCATTTCATAGTCGGGCTATGTCAGGCATCCGGCGTCGTGCGGCGTTGGCGTTGTCCGCGGCACGTGTTATCTCTCCGCTCTCACTCTCTCTCCCATAGCAACAGCTGCGGGCGCGTGCGCTTATCCTCGCCCCTAGCAACCGGAGCAGCCGGAGCAGGTGGGGCGGGTGGAGTAGCGGAGAGTGAGTGGAGAGGAGGAGCGCGCTCTGACGCGTGAGGGCGCTCGCATCGCGGGAGCTCGGCGGAGCTATGTATGAAAAAAAAATGAAAAAAAATTTTAAAGAAATAAAAATAAATAAAAAACACAAAAAAAAGCAAAAAAAAAGAGGCGCTGGGCCGTGCTCCCGACCGGGCTGCAGAAATTAGGCGCCTTTTCCTTCTTCGAATTACAACCACCATATATAAATGGAGTGAAGCGCGCGCGAAATGCATTCGCATTTTCTCACGATTCCCTTCGGGGAGGTGGGGGGCATTTTTTTTCAAGCGCTTTTTTTTTTGCACTGATGCTTTTTTCATTGTTTTCTATGCAATTATTTATGCATGGCAGCTAGGCACGACGGTCCTGACAAACGGTTTTAGAGTCGTTTTGCGCTTCGTTGGTTTGCAGCATGCATCACACTCCAGCATCCATCATACGCCAGCATACACCATATTCCAGCACCATAATCCACCATAATGATGGATGGTGGAATCCACCATTCCTACGGTGGACATATTTTCAATAGGGGTAGTTTGATATCCGCTTCAATCAGTTCTGGAACATTATACCTTAATATTCACGCACTAAAATGCTTAACTTCAGCTTTTTCCCACGCGCCATTGAAGACATAATTTCACTCCCTGGTCCCTCTTGTTTACTTTGATCCTGTAGTTTGATATCCACCTGAATCAGTTCTGAGACTTTATACCTTAATATTCACAAACCACACAACTGAAGAGTTAATTTCACTGCCTAGTCTTTGTTGCTCATTTGCATCCTGTAGTTTGATATCTTCTGAATCCTTTCTGAAACTTTATAACTTAATATTCACGCACTAACATGAGTAATTTCAGCCCTTTGCCACGCGCCATTGAAGTCCTAATTTGACTACCTCGTGCTTGTTGTTCATTTGCGTCCTGTAGTTTCATATCCGCCATCCATTGTACCGATCGCTAAGGTATCCTGGCCTGGTGGCGAACCGTACTTGCATACTCTTATTTTTTGAATGTGAAGCATTTCTTAGCGAACTTCGGTGACTTTGAACGTATCTATCTATCTATCTATCTATCTATCTATCTATCTATCTATCTATCTATCTATCTATCTATCTATCTATCTATCTATCTATCTATCTATCTATCTATCTATCTATCTATCTATCTATCTATCTATCTGTCTATCTATCTATCTAGCCGCCTACGACTTTGTGCTCTCTTGGCCGTATCGTTAATGCGATTTATACCAAAATTGGTGTGGCATAACATGGCTCTATGACAAATACGAATGACTGGTCATAACAAGAACATCATGACTAACTTGTCATGAAAAGTATGATTTACACGCCATGGTCATAGTGATCCTGAGGCCGTTTTCTTAACCGGATATATCCAAATATTAGTACGATGACACATTTCTGCCCGACCAACAAAAATGACAGATGGTAATATGACCTGCATGTCATGTACAACATGATTTACATGCCACGCTCATGACGGGCTGACGGTCGTTTCGCTAGCTTGATATACACGAAATTCGGTATTGCGTGACGTGACTGTATGACGAACATAAACGCCAAGTGGTCATTTGGAAATCATGACATGTCATGTGCAACATGACTTGCATGGCACGCTCATGGCACGCTCACGGCCGTTTCGCTACTTTGATATTCACCAAATTTGGTATTGAGTGACGTGACTGTATGAGGAGCATAAATGACAAGTGGTAATATGGAAATCATGATATGTCATATGCAACATGACTTGCATGCCACGGTCATGACGCTCCCGCGGCTGCTTGGCTGGCTTGATATACACCAAATTTGGTATTGAGCGACGTGATTGTATGACGAGCATAAATGACAAGTGGTAATATGGAAATCATGACATGTCATGAGCAACATGACTTGCATGCCACGTTCATGACGCTCGCGGGGCCGTTTCGCTAACTTGATATACACCAAAATCTTAAGGCGAAAGCTTTTAATAGACAGGTTTAGTTGGACGTCCGCAGTAGCTCTGCGGACGTAGCGTGCCATTGCGAACGGCTAGCAGCCCGCGTCCGCAGAGCTGCTGCCGACGCCCAACTGAAACTGTCTAGGTATTTCATGCTCACGTCCGTCCGTCCGTCCGTCCGGTCGTCCATCCATCCAGCCGTGCCCTGGCACGGTGCCAGGTGAGCGCGGAGACGCGCAAACGGACGCCGGTCGCGGTGGACTCTACAGCGCTCGCTCTTTGCTTGCGTAGCTTCGCTGTGCCCAGCGTTTGCAATCATTCTGACCGACGCCGTCTCAATGGACACATGCGTTCGCGGAATACACCTTCGAATTTACAAAGGGCCCGTCAATTTGAGCGCTGGAACGCTATGGCATTTGCACAATGCACAAAGCGCGAGAAAATACTAACGCATGCGAACGGAGGAAGATTAGTCTCGCGTCTCGCTGCGACTCGCGGTTGAAAGTTAAAAAAGAAAACACGCACACATTCGCTTTGTGTGTTATCCCACTGAGAGTGTAAAAGAAAAAAAGACATGGCATAGTCAGTGGAATGGCCACACGCTTTCGCCGAACACACTTTAGAATGCACAAAGTGTCCTTCAATTTTTTTTTCATTTTTCGTCCCACATCACGAGCGGGTACAGAAATGGAGAAAGGGGCCACGTTTTCTTGTGCGTCTCAAGGGCAGTTTTCAAATTGAAATAAAATGTAGGAGCGTTGCTTGATAGAAAGCACGCTCAAGCTCCTCCGATATTTGCGTACCGCCAGCGGTAAATGATTTGTATAAAAGCTCGCCGTTATTATGCCGCCGCATTCATGGCGCGTGGATGAGTGGTATAACGCAGCGCGTTGCGGAGCGAGGGTCCGCTGGTTCGAATCCCCAGTCGGGTACCTCGGAACTTTTTCTTTGTGCCTTTTTTATATATGTATATACATACAGATACATATCCGGGGCATGACAGCTACAGTGTCCATATAATTGCTATCTCAAAGCTAGCAGTTCCGTGTACCAATACAACCGATGACCGAAGCTCCTTAGAAATGGGACGCACGCGGCGTTCGGTGCGCGCGGCGTTTCAATGTGCAGGCATTGGATTAACCACTGGGTGGACGACAGGGTGAAGCGATGGATAGCGATGGTTTCGCGCGTTCCCCGGTTTGAGGGGAGAGGGCAGAGACAAAGAAAGAGGGAGACTAATCGTCCTCTGTTTCGCATGAGTTCGTATTCTCGCGCTCCGCGCATCGAGCAGACGCCATCCGCGTTCCAGCGCTCATAAAGCTCATTTATCCTCCCGCGTGAGGGGGGACACGCCACAGCTGGCACCGTGCCAGGGAGCTTCAACGGCGACGGCGGCTGTGGGGTGCCGGCCTAAGGAGCTTCGCTCCTAAAAAGATATGCTACCGTGCTCTATATATTTGTATGGATGATGTGACAATGTGGAAAAATCCGGCAGATCCCACGCACTGTGGGAATCGATGTAATGCGAACCAGCCAGCAAGGAGCAAATCATGCTATACATAATACGCATATCATGATTTAGATGTTAGGACCTGTCATTTTTGTTCGTCATACAGTCACGTCGCGCAATACCAATTTTGGTTTATATCAAGCTAGCGAACTGGGCGCAAGCGCACCATGAGCGTGGCATGTAAATGGCGTTGTAGATGACATGCATGCGAAGATTTTCATGCTACCACCAGCCACTTATGTTCGTTATACAGTAAGAGAATCGACATTTGGGCTAGTTGGTTGATATGCATGGTATAGCTGTTATTAAGCGCACTTCAACGAAGACAAACGAGAAAGGAACACAAGACAAGCGCTTGTCTTGTGTTCCTTTCTCGTTTGTCTTCGTTGAAGTGCGCTTAATAACAGCTATACCATGCGTTATACAGTCACATCCCGCAATCCCAATTTGGGTGCATATCAAGCTAGCCAAACGGCCGCGAGGGTGCCATGAGCGTGGCATGCAAATCATGTCATTCATGACATGCCATAATTTCCATATCACCAGTTGTCATTCATGTTCGTTATACAATCACGTCATGCAATACCAAATTTGGTGTATATCAAGCTAGCGAAACGGCCGTCAGCGCACCATGAGCGTGGCATATACTCATGTTGTACATGACGTGCACGTCATGATTTTCATATTACCACCTGTCATTTATGTTGGTCATGCAGAAACTATATGATGTAAAGCTAGAAAAAGGAGAACTCCAAGAGATGATGGAGACTTGGAGTGATAAAAAAAGCATCGAACAAGGAGTTCTGCAAGAGTGTAGCGGAAAAGTGCATGACGCCATGAAACCGCACTTATTGAGTGAATGTAATGAGTAGAGGTCGGATTTTTAGGCACTAAAAAATCGCATCTTAGGCGCCAAAAATAGGCAGGCAAAACAGGAATTTAGGTACCAAAAATAGGCTGGCAAAACACGTTTTAGGCCTCCAAAATCGCAAATGTGGACACAGTGAATTTTTATATAAACGCAAATAATTTCAAAACAAACACGTGAGTGACCTCTCCACGACAGGATAGCAAAAAAATATATAAATTAAGGCAGCTTCGCGCTACGGGTTCCAAGCCTGAAGGAACGGTGGAGCTGGGCGGCCTTCATTGTTTCTCTTTACTTCTTGCTGTCTTTTTTTCATCTTTCTTTTCCTCTCATCCCTTTGATATTTCTGTCTTTCTTTCTCTGTGTATATATTGCTTTCTATTTCTCGCTCTTTCTTCTTTTCCTTTCACTCCCGCTCTCTTTCTTTCTAAGCCATGTTTTACTCTCTCCCCTCCTCCTTTTCCTTTTCGGTAACCCTCTACGGGGTGATTCCACGAGAGATCGACACGGGTCCGAAAATTGATATTTTAGATTTGATTGGGTATTTTATATTTTGTGCACATAACACCCAGTAGCCCGAAAGTGAACTTCGTTTTTTTATTAACTGCATAATTTAGGAGGAAAAAAATATCGAAGTTATTCTGTACGGAGGGACCAATTTCGTCCCTTGTCGTTCTCGAAAGTTCACGACGATATAAAAACACAACTATTAACATTACAATGAGAAAATATTTTGTATAAAATGTATGCGTAATGAAGAGTGAAGCAGCTTTGTTTGAAGCCTGCCGACAGAAGGAAACTGTTTTTGAAAAATGTCTGGACAGGCGACATTTTTTAAAAGTTGCTATTTTTGAGAATTTTTTTCTCCTAATCTGACACAGCTAGTGTTTCATAACTTGGTGACCTGTGACAACATAATGTGTTCAATATTGCCTGTTAATATCGTCACTGTACTTCTAATACATATTTTTATAAATGGCCTGAAACTTCCAATTCTGGCGACAGTTAAGCCTATAGAAAAATCTATATTTAAAAAACTCCATCTTCGATGTTTCTTTAAATCCCACAAAAGGGTCCGTCCGTCTGTTCGTCCATCCGTCCGTCTGTTAGTCCATCCGTCCGTCCGGTATCCGTCCGTCCGTCCGTCCGTCCGTCCGTCCGTCCGTCCGTCTGTCCGTCCGTCCGTCCGTCCGTCCGTCCGTCCGTCCGTCCGGCCGTCCGCCCGTCCGTCCGTCCGTCTGTCCGTCCGTCTGTCTGTCCGTCCGTCCGTCCGTCCGTCCGTCCGTCCGTCTGTCTGTCTGTCCGTCCGTCCGTCCGGGGTCCGTCCGTCCGTCCGTCCGTCCGTCCGTCTGTCCGTCCGGTGTCCATCCGTCTGTCGGTCCGGTGTCCGTCCGTCCGTCCGTCCGTTTGTCCGTCTGTACGTCCGTCTGTCTGTCCGTCCGTCCGTCCGCGTCCGTCCGTCCGTCCGTCCGTCTGTCCACCCGTCCGTCCATCCCTCCGTCCGTCCGTCTGTCTGTCTGTCTGTCTGTCTGTCTGTCTGTCTGTCTGTCTGTCTGTCTGTCGGTCTGTCTGTCTGTCTGTCTGTCCGTCCGTCCATGTCCGTCCGTCCCGTCCATCCGAGTTCTGGCACGGAGCCAGGTGGCCGCCGGGATGCGCAAACGGACGCCAGTCGCGTCGGACTCTACAGCGCTCGCTCTTTGCTTGCGTAGCTTCGCTGTGCCCAGCGTTTGCAATCATTCTGACCGACGCCGTCTCAATGGACACATGCGTTCGCGGAATACACCTTCGAATTTACAAAGGGCCCGTCAATTAAAGCGCTTAAATTTCTATAGGCTTAACTGGCGACAGTTAAACCTATAGAAAAAGAATATAAAGAAACATGTTGCATTATTTTGTTTGTAGCGATAATATTGTGGGTACAAGTCCCAGCTTTTCGAGGATGCACTTAGACGATAAGAACATGAGAAATCGGGATAAAAAATAGGGCCTAAGTGACTGACTCACTTGAAAGTGACCACATTTACAGAGGAAAAGCTGATTTGGCACTTCGAGGAATAGGTATTTATAAAGGCGCATTTCTGACGCGCATCGTTCAACTTTAATGCCGGATATCCGATACACGGTGACATACTCGCAGGCAATCACAGGCAAAGCGATGAATTAAAATGCTCCAACACCAGGGTAGGACCTAGGAAGATAGAAAATAAACATTTGGAGTAGCCCCCTCCTCTCTTTCCTACTAACCTGAGGAATGCGTTGAACATAAGCTGTGGTACGCTGAACACGCTGTATTTTTTCCAGGTGACTTACAGCAGTGCTTGACGCAAACAGAACGTGACCATGATTTGTATCGTGAGATGTACTTAGCCAAACGTGCCAAGAACATAGGCTTGCAACACGTGGCAACAATTTGCACTTAAACGATCTTAAAATACCGAATGGTTTCTAGGTCGTGGGCATTTGCATAGAGCCTTTTGACATTCTTCATCCATACAGCCATCTGGGCCACTATTTCAGATGCCAGCTTAATCACTCGAGAGCTTGCCGCCCTTAGGTTGTAAAGTGTGGCTTCGTGCTTTGCTGAGCTTTACTAAAGTATGTTTCGTTAAAATTGCAGATTTCTCACCGTTCTCTGTAGTTTAAACCCTATAATATAAAACATTTCCTCCAAGATGGGGGGCGCGCAGTAGTTTGTTGAGCGGGCGGCCAGCGGCAGGAAACGCTAAACCGCGTTCTGTTTAAGGCGGCGGCAGCAGCGTTACGCAATTTCAATATTCGTTATGCTTCCATTGTCCCTTTCGCGAGCCTATTTCCATTTAAGTGTACTGAACCAAAACTTTAAAAACAGATGACTATCACAGCAGCCTCATGCGAGAGCGTCAGTAAAAGAGACGCCAATTAGTTGGAGGTCTCAAGCCTCGATTTGAAAGGGCAAACTTAGGTAGTGAAGATGGTTGTGCTTAAAAAGGTCATTCCTATTTACGAAAACAGCTTTTCCTCTGTAAATATGGCCATGTTAAACGACTCAGTCGCTTAGGCCCCCCTTTTTTATTGCGATAGCAATTATATGGACACTTTCGGCTGGTTTTCGCCGTCGGCGTCGCCGCCGCCGTTGGCCGCCGCCGGTGTCCGCCGCCGTCATTTGCCGTATATGTATATGTATATATATAACCGGCCCCGCCCGTCGTTCGTGAGCGTGAAAACACGCGAGGGGGGCGGGGATCCCTCGAGCGACCTTCGATTTTACGAGCGCGGGCGCACGCGTTATCTCCCCTTCTTGGCGGCCGACAGCGGGGGGCCGGTGTACCCTTCTACGTGCTGGGCTCTCAACGCGAAGAGAATTCTCTTAAACAAGCGTTTTCTAGAGTTGCGTGAGATCGGATCCAAAAAAGAGTTAGCTGCCAGCCTCACTTCGTATAATATTACAATTTTTAACGCGATAGCATTAAAGAGCTCGTTTCGCAGAAATTCCGGCGTCGGCGTCGGCGTCGTTGGTTGTGAGCGAAAAATCATCTTGTCCGTGACCGAAAAATCAGCATCTTGTCCGGGACCGAAAAATCGAGAAAGATGCAAACAAAATAAATAATAAAAATTTTCGGGTCCGAGTGAGGATGGAACCCGGGTTGTCTGCGTGGCAAGCAGGTGTTCTACCACACAGCCATGCCTCTGCTTGGAAATACTGTGAAAATAACTTCATCTGCTTGGAAATGCAGTGAAAATAACTTCCATGCTTCGCAAACGCAAGCGTCCTTTATATAGGCGTCGCAATATAACATGTAATATCCCAGGAATATTGCGTGGTACAAGCGTACATTGCCATCGGGCGTCAGAATATGTGACTATCATAACGATTTCATAGTTTAAAGTGAGCCACCCATTACAAATGGCACACACCTTACTGCGCGTATTCCCTTAACACTACGTAGTGGGGCATTGCAAGATCGAAAACATTTCCCACATTTGCCGCGCATAATTGCTCCTGGTTTAAAGCATACTACATATTACATAGTATGCACTAAGTGATTGAAGTAGGCACTCGGGACGGGATATCGCTATCGCGTTCAACTCTTAAAGGCGAATCTTAAGGGTCCCCCAATTTTTTTTATCCCAATTTCTCATGTTCTTATAACCTAAGTGCATCCTCGAAAAGCTGGGACTTGTACCCACATTATTATCACTGCAAACAAAATAATGCAACATGTTTCTTTATATTCTTTTTCTATGGTCTGCAAGCGTCCTTTTGTGGGATTTTAAGAAACATCGAAGATGGGGTTTCTTAAATATTGATTTTTTCTATAGGCTTAACTGTCGCCAAAATTGGAAGTTTCAGGCCAGTTATAAAAATATGTATTGGAAGTACAGCAGCGATATTAACATGCAATATTGAACACATTATGTTGTCACAGGTCACCAAGTTATGAAACACTTGCTGTTTCAGCTTAGGAGAACAAAAATTTCAAAAATAGCAACTTTTAAAAAATGTTGCCTGTTCAGACATTTTTCAAAAACAGTTTCCTTCTGCCGACAGGCTTCAAACAATGCTGCTTCACTCTTCATTACGCATACATTTTATAGAAAAAGTTTTCTCATTGTAATGTTAATATTTGTGTTTTTATATCGTCGTGAACTTTTGAGAACGACAAGGGACGAAATTGGTCCCTCCGTACAGGATAACTTCGATATTTTTTTCCTCCTAAATTATGTAGTTAATAAAAAAACGAAGTTCACTTTCGGGCTACTGGGTGTTATGTGCACAAAATATAAAATACCCAATCAAATCTAAAATATCAATTTTCGGACCCGTGTCGATCTCTCGTGGAATCACCCTACGGTAACCTCCTCCTCTCCTCCTAAACGCCCCTTTCCTTTGCCACCCCTTTGGCATACTAGCCTACATTATGCAATGCTACGTTATGCTCGACTAGCGTGCCTGGATGGCCGAGTGGTTGCGATGCTCGCATTCGGATCGTGGGTACGCGGTTTCGAATCTCGCCTTGCCAAGGTATTTTTTTCGCCAAGAATATCTCTCTTGCACTTTGTTTCTATATCTTTCTTCCTCTATGTGCTTGTTCTCTCACCCATGAGAGTTATTGCAGGCCACGCCGGGAAAATCGTTGCTCGTGCACTGAGAGTAGAGCGGAAGATAACGAAAACGACGAAGGGAAAGAAGAGGCTGAAGAGAACACGTGTCGGTTCATGATGATGATAATTCCTGTTTACCCGTCAAGGAGAAATGCGCGGCTTAAACAACTCGGCTGCTAAAGTTTTCTTGTTAATGATGGCATGAAGGTACCAAATTTGAACATGGCCGTGCAACTGCCCTTTTTCCCGCGTGGTTCGCAGACTATACGGTATCTCCTTTTATCCTGTAGCATGGTGAGTCGTGCACTGTCGAATCAACCACTGCTGGGCCTCTTTTTTTATTGGCATGGCTGAGGAGGGCAGCACAGGAGCAGATAGTGAGACCACTTAAAGACCAGATGAGAAGGAGGCCTCGTATCGGCCGTGTCTAATCGTGTAAGGTCAATTTATCCCGGTGAACTCCTTGTGAAGTAAGCTACAAACAAAACAGAAGCCGCGTCTACATAACAGTTTTTGTTTTTTTTTATCTTCACACTGCTTTTCCCTGTCGGCTCTCCTTGGTTTGGTACTCGCAAACCACTCGCGCCATGTCGGCGCGGCGTCGTATGGCGGCCGCGCATCCCATTTCACTTATGCTAGCGGTTGGTTGCCGGAAGTTGGTTGAACTATAGAGGACTAGGTTGAACCACATAAAGAGTTCCGAACAGTCAATTCTGCTGCCGGACAACATGAATATCGGTTCCAAACTACACTCAAGAGTGAAATTTCAACTTAAATAACGTTCATATAGGTGCAAATTTTGAATATAGGCATTTATAGGCACTTATAGGCATGTAGCCACAAACGCCAAAAATAGGCATTTATAGGCACTATAAAAACACTATAAAACCTCTTCTTAACGTCTAATTCATGCTCATATACAAAATTGTTCGATAGGAACGCAAGGAACAAAATAGGCATTTGCCTAAAAACCGGTCTCTAGTAATGAGCCTCAAAGCCTGGATTCACTGCCAGCAACTCCAAGTTGTTGGATTTCCCTTTACACATTTTTTTATAGCGATGACCGTCTTAAACGAGACAGGGACGGAAGCACGGTTTTTACATTGAGTAGGCATAGAAAAGCTGACGCGTTTAAAATCCCTCCTCAGGATAACATGTGAAGACGACGTGGATGATTGTACACCTAAAAAATTGTAGGACACTTTGTACATTCCAAAGTGTGTTCGGCAAAAGCGTGTGGCCATTCTTCCAAGCCATGTCATCTTTCTTTTACAGTCTCAGTGGGATAACATGCAAACCAAATTTGGGCGTGTTTTCTTTTTTTAATATTTTACTGCAACTCGCAGCGAGACGCGAGGCTAATCTTCCTGCGTTCGCATGCGTTAGTATTTTCTCGCGCTTTGCGCATCGCGCGAACGCCATCCGCGTTCCAGCGCTTAAATTGACGGACCCTTTGTAAATTCGAAAGTGTATTCCGTGGACGCCTGTGTCCATAATGTGTGTTCCGTGGACGCCTGTGTCCAGAATGATTGCAAACGCTCGGCACAGCGACGCTACGCAGGCAAAGTGCGAGCGCTGTAGAGTCCGACGCCACCGGCGTCCGTTTGCGCACCCCGGCGGCCACCTGGCTCCGTGCCAGAGCTCGGATGGACGGACGAACGGACGGACAGACAGATAGACAGACAGACAGATGGATGGACGGACGGAAGAACGGATGGACAAACGGACGGACGGACGGACGGACAGACGGACAAACAGGTAGAGAGACGGACGGACAGTTGGACAGACAGACGGACAGACGTACGGACGGACAGACAGACGGACGGACAGGCAGACAGACAGATGAACGGATGGACAGACGGACGGACGGACGGAGGGATGGACGGACGAATGACGAACGGACAGGCAGACTGACAGACAGACAGACAGACGGACGGATGGACGGACGGACAGATGAACGGACCGACAAACGGATGGACGGACGGACGGACAGACAAACGGACAGACGGACACACAGACAGACGGATGGACGGACGGACGGACAGACAGACAGACAGACAAACGGACAGATGGATGGACAGACGAACCGACAGACAGACGGGCGGACAGACAGACGGACGGATGGACAGACAGAGAGACAGACAGACGAACGGACAGACATACAGACAGATGGACGGACGGACGGATGGACAAACGGACGGACAGACAAACGGACGGACGGATGGAAGGTCAGACGGACGGATGGAGGACGGACGGACAGACCGACAGAGAGATGGACAGACCGACGGATAGACGGACGGACGGATAAACGGACGGTCGGACTGACGGACGGACGGACCGACGGACAGACAAACGGACGGACGGACGGACAGACGGACGGACGGACGGACGGACACCGGACGGACGTGAGCATGAGACATTAAAAGCTTTCGCCTTAGAAAAGTCATACATTGCGGCAATTTAATGCCGAGCACGCACTTCGGTGGTAGCGGGATGCAGCTGGCGTGGGGTCGTTGCAGACGCTGAGGAACATTGTAAAGGCGATAAAAGACGCCATGCCGATGCCTCCCAAAAACAACCTTCCTGGAAAGGGCCCAAGTACAGTGCACCTCTACGCTTACGCATGTAACCACCGTATTCAGAAACGCTCCTTGACTTGAACTTGACTTGAAACCGCCTTCAATGCAGCACAAACGCGTTTTGAACGCGCTGTCTTTAGGCGGTGCCAAGGCAGCACAAACATGTTTCAAACGCGCTGCTTGAGGCGGTAGCAAGTCATGTTCAAGTCAAGGAGCGTTTCTGAATACGGGGGGTAACAGGCGTTGTGTGGGTTTTTTTTATTCATTCATTCATTCAATCATCCATATTTATGGTGTCGGTGCTTGTTTTGGTTGAACTTGTTCCTTTATTGGTCAGGAATCCGTCACAGATAGTTTCACGATACCATTCGAAGCGTTTGCTTTGCATTTTGGACGGTTGGTTAAAGGATAGAAAGGAAACTTGATCTTCATTTTGCGTCTATTTTTACTGCATAGGTAGTAAGTAAAGCTAGTTGGGTAGACAGCAAAAATTTCAAATAATAAATAGGTCGAGCATGGAGACTTTTATTGTTGACGTAAATCAGGTGTGCCCTTGTGTAAATGGCTCCATTGACTGTTCCAGTTTTGCAGTTCGAGAGGTATAAGAAAGAAGCAAGAAAGTTAGTCTTTAAAGGGACACGAAAGAAAAAAGTGACAGTTTCGCCGCAAGGGCGAAGCAATGAATGCAATTGCAAGAAATTGGAATGTCGCACGAAGAACGACAAGCAGCTGGATACTTGTAGTGCCCAGCCGAAGCAGAAAGGCAGACGCTCGAAAAGAACGCGCAGGCATGCACAGGACAAGCGCGAACTAAACACTGTCACAGTTGTTGCTATCGCATTCATTGCTTCGCCCTGTGGCGAAACTGTGACTTTTTTTCTTTTAAACAGCGGCACTGGAGTGGCCCCTATGCGTTTTCTGCCATGCGGTGGCGCCTGACCCAAGGTGTTCCTGGCTTGTTCTTTTTTTTTTTCCTTTGACGTGTGGGTACAGAAAGGGGCCACTTTTTCCTGCGCTTCTGCAGGACAGTTTTCAAATCGAAAGAAAATGTAGAAATGTTGCGTGATAAAAAAACCGGCAGATCCCACGCAATGTGAGAATGCGAAGCAGCCAGCAAGAAACAAATTATGCAGTACATAATATGTATGTCATTATTTACATGTTAGGACCTGTGATTTGTGTTCATCACACAGTCACATCGCGCAATACAAAGTTTGGTGTATATCAAGCTAGCGAATTGGACGCAAGCGCACCATGGGCGCGGCATGTAAATGGCATTGTAGATGACATCCATACAAAGATTTTTATGTTACCATCTGCCACTTATGCTCGCTTATGGTACATTCGACTGGTCGTTTGAGAGCGCTCTCACTGTGTTTCAAAGTGTTGTATTCAACAGCTTTAAAACTCTTCAACAAAAACAAGCTGTTATGGAAGTCATGCTTCTCGTTTCTGATCATGTTTTGACCTGATAATGTTAGAAACAATGGTTAATTGCTATTTTACATAATTTTTTTCAGCGCCTGCGGAGCGCTCGAAAACGACCAGTCGAATGTACCATAAATTTTTCAGCTCGAATCGCAGCGAGACGCGAGAACAATCTGCCTCCGTTTCGCATGCGTTCGTATTCTCGCGCTTTGCGCAGCGTGGAGACGCCATCCGCGTTCCAGAGTTTAAATTGACGGACACTTTGTCAATTCCAAAGTGAGTTCCTCGGACGCCTGCGCCCACTGAGCTTCTTCGATTTACCAAGTCCCGGACCAGTCGCCGGCGGCCCGCGGACGCCTCGGCTCATAGGTAGCTACGTCATTTGCCGCCGTCATCACGTGATCCAAAAGTCCCGAGTTGGTCCCGAGCGGCCGCGGGCCGCCTGCGCGCGTGATGCTCGCCGCGTGGGAGCCCGCGTCCGCTACGGCGTCTGCTACGCCGTCTGCTCCGTCCATGGCTGCGACACCAGGCACAACGCCGACGTAATTCCAACCTCAATAGCGGTTAGACAGTGAATTATACCTACTTCCGTTGTGACACCACTTACTATAAGTGAACTACTCGAGCGAGCGCGCATCGAAGACGTGCGTGGGCGTTCCACCGCTGTTTCTGCTGGCGAGCACCGCGCGTGTGTTGGCCCGACTTTCGGGAATACGAACATGTTCGACGCGGCTCAGAACGCCGACGACAAGAACTGAGTGCGCAAACAATGCGAAATCCAAAACACGCGAGAAGCGGACAGAAAAACATAGAGAGAGCAAGAGCGCGTCGAAAATGTCCCGTGTCTAACTTAAGATGGCCGCACACGTGAGGCACAGCCATGCGCACCGCGCCGTCGTCTGCCAGCTGCCAGCAAGAAATCGTTCGGACAGTCCCGGGCCGTCCGCGGGCCGCCAGGCTTGTGAAAAACGAACATGCATTTAAGCGGTCCCGGACCGGTGGGCGGAGCTTCCAGTTGGTCCGCGAGAAAATCGAATGCGTCGCCGGCGTCCGGAGCCGTCCGGAGCCGTCCGGGACGTGTAAATCGAAGAAGCTCACTGAGACGGGGTCGGTCAGAATGGAACGTGATGCGCGCGTCTCCCTCCTTGCATGATTGGAGACGCCGGGCACAGCGACTCCACGCAAGCAGAGAGCGAGCGCTGTAGAGTTGAACGCGACCGGCGTCCGTTTGCGGCGCCCCGGCGCCCACTTGGCACGGTGCTAAGGCACGGCTGGAGGGACGGACGACCGGACGGACGGACGTGAGCGTGAGACACTAAAGGCTTTCGCCTTAAAAATGTGGTGTATATCAAGCTAGCGAAACGGCCACCAGAGTGTCATGAGCGTGACATGCAAGTCATGTTGCACATTACATGTCATGATTTCCGTATTACCACTTGTCATTTATGCTCTTCATACAATCACGTCGCTCAATACCAAATTTGGTGTATATCAAGCTAGCGAAGCGGCCACGGGAGTACCATGAGCGTAGAATGCAAGTCATCTTGCACATGACATGTCATGCTTTCCATATTTCCACGTGTCATTTATGTTCGTCATACAGTCACGTCACCCAATACCAAATTTGGTGTGTATAAAGCTAGCGAAACGGCCGTCAGCTCGCCATGAGTGTGGCATGTAAATCATGTTGTACATGACATGCAGGTCATGATTTTCATATTACCACCTGTCATTTATGTTGCTCATGCAGAAATGTCTCATCGTACCAATTTTTGGATATATCAAGTTAAGAAAACGGCCTCAGGAGCACTATGGCTATGGCGTGTAAATCATGCTTTTCATGATATGACCAGTCATTCATGTTTGTCATACAGTCATGTTATGCCACACCAAGTTTGGTATCAATTCCATTAACGATACGGCCAGGAGAGCACAAAGTCGTAGGCGGCTAGATAGATACGCTCAAAGTTGCCGAAGTTCGCTAAGAAATGCTTCGCATTTAAAACACGCTCACGCTCCTCCGAGATCTGCGTACCGCCAGCTGTAAATGGTGTATATAAATAGCTTGCGATTAATATGCCGGAGCAAGCATGGCACGTGCTATGTTTGTCTAAGGCGGCGCGCTGTGAAACGAGGGTTTGCTTGTTCGAATCCGGGGTCGGGTGTTTCGGAGGAATTTTTTCTTCTGATTTATTTTTTCTTTGTGCCTTTATTCTTTATATACATATACATATCCGGTACATCACGGTGACGACAACGGTGACGGCAAAAATCTGCCGAGAGTGTCCATATAATTGATATCGATATAGAAGAAAGAAGACCCCCCTGATAGTGATTTGTAGCGACGACACCAAGAGAATGGTTGTAGATCAAATAAAGGGCAATGACAGAAGAGCATAGGCCCCCCAACTAGACCTGTGCGCCGGACCCAAAATCGCCGGCGGCGGCGCGCCGGTGTTTCCATCTCCGGCGGCGGCGCGTCAACGGCGCGGGGTTTATCGGATCGGCGGCGGTGCAGCGCGGGAGGGGGGGTGGGGGGTAAATTCAAGATACAAGAGTTGGTGGGGCTAGAAGCTTGTCCCATAAATTTTGAAAAAAAATCTGTTTCCCCGAAAGGGCGAAGCAGGGAATGCGATAGCAACATGCCGTAATGTCATAACGAAGTAAGGCTAGCAGCTCTTTTAGATGCGAAGCATCTTAAGGCGGGGTTCAATCCGGTGGTGTGCGGCGTGACCACCCTTACTGCGCATGCGCAAACCCTTTCAAAATAAAAATAAAAATTACACCATCTCCCGCTAAAGGGAACCATGTGTAGTTGTGACGCAGCGGGCGCTAACGCTAACACTGGCGGCGGCGTTGACGCTGGCGCTCATCGCGGCGTTGCGCAGGAGAGAAAACTGGGGAGGCGCAAAGCACGCAGTGATGGAGCGGTGTTTCCTACTGGACCCTGCAATCGCTGCTAATGGGTAATGAGAGACAGAAGGCTCCGACTGGACACAGAGACCGGCAGTCCGCTTTTAGTTAACGCGCACGCTGCGAATTTTTATTGTTCAACAAAGCACAGGAGAAATCTCCCACCCGGCACCACCTTGCAGGTCAAGATCCAGTGTCATATATACGGGGTGGCCAGTGAACGGTTGTGCAGCGCGCGCAGTCGGTTTTTTCAAGCAAGAAACTCGCTAGCAGACGCTGCCTGCGTCGGCGTCGCGAGGCGAGAGAAGGGGGGGGAGCGTAGGAGAGGAGAGAGAGGGGGGGACGCACATGCGCATTGGGAGTGTGGACGCCGCGGGCAGGGATGCCTAGAGGAGAGAGAAGGGGGGTCGCGCATACGCAGTGAGGGTGTGGCACATATCGCCCTCTTGTGTTCACCTTTGGCCTCAAGAACGCACCCTTCGTATTTTCGAAGTTAATGAATGAAGTGCTCAAAGGCGCTGAGTCATTCGCTGTGCCCTATCTTGACGATATCGCTGTTTTTTCGAGCACTTGGCAACAGCATCTGGAACATCTGGCGCAGGTATTCCTTCGAATACGGGATGCAGGCTTGACTCTGAAACTCAGGAAATGTCGTCTTGGGAGCTCTGAAGTCCACTACTTGGGGCATGTTGTTGGCCAAGGGAAGCGACGTCCTTCTGAACTAAAAGTTGAGGCAATCACTAGCTTTCCATTACCAAAGACAAAGACCAATTTGCGTTCCTTTTTGGGTTTAGCTGACTACTACCGAAGCTACATTCCCAACTTCGCAAATATCGCTAGTCCTCTCACAGATGCTCAGCGGAAGACCGAGCCAACTACTGTAAGTTGGAATAAGGCGCGCAAAGATGCTTTTGCTGCGATGAAAAAGATCCTCGTGACCGCACCGGTTCTCGCGGCACCCGATTACTCTCTCCCTTTCCTAGTTCAGTGTGATGCCAGTGACCTCGGAATGGGCGTTGTTCTAAGCCAAGTGAACGAAAACGGCGGGGAACATCCCGTTATCTACGCGAGTCAAAAGCTAACGTCACGCGAGCAGGCCTACAGCACAACAGAAAAAGAATGCGCTTGCTTGGTCTGGGCTCTCGAAAAGCTCTGGTGTTATCTGAAAGGCTCTTCCTTTGTTTTTGAAACTGATAACTCTCCTTTGGTGCGGCTAAATCAAATGTCAAACAAAAATGGCGGCCTGATGCGATGGAGTTTAGCACTTCAGCAATTTGATTTCACAGTGCGGCACAAGAAAGGCAAACACCATGCCAATGCTGACTGCCTTAGCCACACCTGCTAATGTTCTTTGCTTCTTTTGTTTGTGTGCATGGAACTTGGCGCAAGTACTTTACTTTTCCATTCTCGTGTTCGGTTTCCACGTAATCTGCTCCCAGTGAATTCAACTGTCGGGCTTTCCCAAGCTTGGGCGCCAGGTTGCTTTTGACGTTGTTACTGTGCTCCTGCCGCTCGTTCACTAAGCCATTTCAGACCCTATTTTAGCGGCTGGCGAGTTCAACCATGGTTCAGGCGTCTTCTGCCATCTCCCATGCTTGGCAGCCAAATGACACTCGGCGGGCGGTGCCCTTTCTGAACGTCGCCTCTTCATGGCCGTTCCAGCCAAACTTCGCGGGCTTGCTCCAGCCTGAAGACGCACAGTGCCACCTTGGTTCTTCCTTTGATGGCTACCTCAACTGCCCGCCCACCTTGCACCCCAGCGTCTTCGCCCATGTGAAGCACAAGAACAATGTGATGGGACAGTGCGAAACTTTTCAGTGCTGTGCTTGGACAAACTTGCCCCCATGTTGGCTACCTGTTCCCACCTCCAGTCGTTCATGAAGCGTCATCCTCTTGAACGCCTTCCGATACGGGTAGCTTTGACCGAGCTGTAACGTTCGTGATGCTTGCCGCATTCTATGTTGGGGCCATCAGATAAGACTGCCCCGCTTGCTGTGTTATCTTGTTTTCTTTTCTTTCCTGCCACCCTCCGATTGGCTGCGTAACGCTCAAAAACGCGTCGCACTATGAATAAACTGGGATTTGTCTTCCTGGCTCTGCGTGCGTCGTCTGTTCCTTGGGCCGGCGGTCGTCCAGCCGCCGAATACGTAACAATACATACATACATACATACATACATACATACATACATACATACATACATACATACATACATACATACATACATACATACATACATATGTAAATATATATGAGTCTGTTTATACAATACAAATTAAACAACTTTAGGTGAAAAGTAAAAGTAACATTTGAACACGACGACGATTATTTTAAGACATACAGTGGTTAGCACAAAGGTTGAAATATGAGCTTTGGCCAAAAAAAATGCGCGAAGTTGCGCGACTGAAACACGGGCAGAAGGAAGCCACACGATGGGACACACGAAGTAGACGCGGTGTAAATTACGCGAACTTGTAGGACACACGAGCTTGCTTCCTGTCTGTCTTATTGTGTCTTCCTGCTGTCCGTGTTTCCGCCGCACAAGTTAGTGCATATGTATGCTAGCAATATGGTGGGTGACAAAAGCAACAAAATAGAGAACGTATGAAAAGAGAAGGCGCACAACTGGACAAAATCGCGTGTAGTATTTGGGCGTTGTGAAACTTGTAGCGCACAAAAAAAAAACGAAAAAAAAACGTAAAGAACAAGTGACGACTGGACGATGCGCTTACTTCCACCAGAATGTTTATCGTACAGAATTGTAACATATACGTTCACAAGTTCGCGCAGGCGCTAAGAGACCTGGCTTGGCCGACAACGCTTCACCATGCATCACCACCAACAAGCCCACTCTTACATTCTTTCTAGTACTTGGAGATCATTCTTGTTCCTAGAAAAAAAATTAGCAGACCTTTAGTACCATGGGAATTGATGTAATACGAAGCATGCGGATGCAAGGTGACTGGGTTGTAATTTTTTTCATTGAGAGGGACGTTATGAAATGACGCTAAATATATGCGCAAATGCTGTACGCACAGACCTGTGTTGAACCGTCGCATATGTTTTATATAACTATTTTACAGTTGCGTAATGATGCCAACCGAGACATGGGTATTACCAACATCAGAAGCGGTAAGCTGATATGTAGCACTTGTGCTTGCCAGGATGGCAGCCGTGGATAGCGCTTCGTGGACCAACTGCAGTGGATGGCGCTTAAGTATACAACTGACGTTAACCCGACATGACGCCTGCTTCATAGGAGTACGTAGGTAATGGTCATGAAATTAGATAGCCAGCACTGCAACCACAATTGATGTTTCACCAACATTACGCCTGCATAGGTTCCTTTTCCAAAGCAGTTCCAAGACCTGGCGTGACTCTGTGGTGGAATACTTGATTGCCACGCAGGTTGGTTGGGTTTAATTCCTGCTGGGACCATGATATTTATTATTTGCATTCGTCGGGTCAACGCTGCCGACGTCAGTTTTTCTTAACGCTCTCGCATTTAAATTACTAATGTCTGTCCTCGCCCTTCCTGGGTATATATAAATTGTCACACACCTGTGGCGCATACCCGCATACCGCGGCCCGTGGTATACGGGTATGTGCCACACTTGTCTGCAGGAAAGGGTTTGAGGACGTGTGCGACAGGATTTTCACGTTATTCATGTCATGACCAGCGAGACATATTCGTCAGTACCTCTTACCCTCCCATACAAATCACGATCGAGAGCACCCATACGTAGGCGGCTAGATAGATACGTAGATGGAAACGCAAAAGTGCTTACAGTATACAAAGAAATGCGTAGCATTAAAAAAAACAAAAATACAAAAAAACGCGTCCCTTATAATCATGTCGTGGTTTTGGGATGTCAAATACTTTTGAGTATTATTGTTTATACAAAAAAGTATGAAATAGACTGAGGCAGCTAAGAAGTAGTAATGCGAAGGAGCAGCGGAGCTGGTGGAGTTGCCTCCTCCTTTCCCTCCTCCTCACCTTCACTTTTGTTGTTGATGAAATGCTTCACTTTTTTCTTCAAATTATCATACATATACAGATATCAGATTCTGGTTGATAGCCAGGGAAGGTTAGTATTCGGTCTTGTGTTCAAAATAAAACAGACAGGTCAGGTGCCGAATTTAACAGCATGGCATTCTATTACATACCACAATCTATAATAAACAAAAGTCTTCATGTAGTACACTTGATTATATAGTCTATGTAGGCACGTTATAGATCCTGGTTCTCAAGAAAAATGTATTTACTACATTGCTTGAATTTACGTGCGGTGTTAGCCTCTAGAGTAAAATACTCCAAATGTTTGCACCATTGACTTTAGTCACTCTTCCGCCGTACACATTATAACATTTTGGTAAGATGAAGGTTGCCTTTTATAGCATACCTAGTACTGCGTGTTGGAAAATAAAAGCCATTACGAGGAAGGGGAAAGTTAACGCACATAATGTTATTAACTGAAATTCATATCATATGGTTACATAGTGCCTTAACCGATATCACTGGCGCTGTTTGGAAAACGTCATGAAACCTATGACGGCTGCTGTTCGGATTACAAATTATTTTTGTACCCTTTTCTGTAATTTCTGTGAATGTTGTAAGTACGTCATTTAAGTCGTAGTAAGCCATAGTAAAGAAACTTGAGGATTTCAGAAGGGAAATATTGCCCTGCTTTAATGAGGCTCTAACAAGAATATGCGACCTGCTTCCATACATTCTGAATATTCGCTTCCCAATGTATAAGTTGGTCAAATATGACGCCCAGATATTTAAACAAGACGACTTCTTGGATAGGGTCATTATTTCAACTAATGCTTATTTCACTGGTAGACGAAAAATAAAAACGGCGCTAAACACGGGACGAGAAGAGGACACATACACGGCGCTGAACTAACAACCAATATTTATTGCAAAACAGGTGCAATATATAGGACACAGGTATTTGCGCAGAAACCACGAAACGTAGGCCAAAGTGCACATACATGTGATAAAGGCCAAACGGCAAACATAATCAAGAACCTGTTAAATCAGTGGACCCCAGATATCTAATTTCACAGCCATGAAGCGAAATTGAGAGTACGCTAACACAAGAAACATCAGGCTGTTCAAAGTGAAAGGCTTCGCTAATCTCGCGTTCGCGCTGCTCGTTATAGCGACACATGACCACACACTTATCAAGAATCAGCTCACAACCACAATTTTTACAGTGGTCAGCCAGGTGGCTGGGGACATAGCCTTTCAGAGAGTAAGCGTGCTCCCTCAAGCAATCATTTATGCATCGGCCTGTTTGGCCGATGTAACAGCGCCCACAGGGGAATGGTGTCTTATACACAATCGCTGAAACACATTAAACATAGCGCGTAGCATGTTTCTTAGCGCAAGCTTAGCGCAGATTAGCGAAGCCTTTCACATTTAACAGCACGATGTTTCTGGAGACTTACAAAGAAGGTTCAACTTAAACTGAGGACGACGCAGCGAGCGATGGAAAGGAAAATGATAGGTGTAACCTTAAGAGACAGGAAGAGAGCAGAGTGGGTCAGGGAACAAACGGGGGGTTAAGGATATCATAGTTGAAATCAAGAAGAAGAAATGGATATGGGCCGGGCACGTAGCACGTCGGCAGGATAACCGCTGGTCATTAAGGGTAACTGACTGGATTCCAAGAGATGGCAAACGCGTGAGGGGGAGACAGAAAATTAGGTGGGTAGATGAGATTACGAAGTTTGCAGGTATAACGTGGCAGCAGAAAGCACAGGACCGGGTTGATTGGCGAAACATGGGAGAGGCCTTTGTCCTGCAGTGGGCGTAGACAGGCTGATGATGACACAGCCTTGACAACTGAAACTGCAAAATCAGCCAGCTCCTACAAGCCAGCGTGAACAGCCCCGTCGTCTAGCACGAACTTCTCCTGCTTAGCGATGACGATGTGACTACGGAACTCTTCATGATGCACTTCTTCTTTATTAAAATACAAATAACTTTATTGAAATGCGCTGAAAGTTTGTGGGAAGGGTAGAATGTACCGCCTAGGTGACGGCCAGGAATCATTGACTCCTGGCGGCTTCCTCTGCCTGCTGCACAACGCAAAGTTTGTGCAGAGCTGTTCAACAGTTTCCCAGTGCACGCGGAGGCGATCGCTATAGGTGCGTCTCCAGTATCGATCGTTAACCCTCGACACACGCATAGTATGTGCTGCAGAGTGGCTCTAGCACTACATTTCTCGCACTTATCTGTCGTGAATATGTCTGGGTAAATTAGGTGTGAGATCACCATGTTCGGATAGTTTCTTGTCTGTAATGACCGCCAGTGGACAGACTGCTTTGCTTTTAGTGAGGTGGTCGAAAAACGCTCCTTTGCAATTTGTAGTGTTGAGTTATATAATTAAATCTCGTCATGCGCTCCTCCCAATCCCAGTCCTTTCCATCCTCGTTCTCGGGAGACACTAAGGCGCCAGATGTACTATCGCCCGTGACTCGATCCGTAAACCCTCGATCCACGTCGTGCGCCGTCTTATAAATACTGCTTTCACCTGGAGAGGAGGTCTGAGCGGCAGTCCATATTAAGTAAGCATTGCTTTCTTGAACTCTGTTGCCTGCCATCAGGATTCGCAGTGCTTCGCAGGAGATTCGTATTTCGTATGGCCGCCTGCGAGTCACTAAGTACGAGATCCGCTTCTGTCTGTGATACGGTTAGCGCAATAGATATCTCCTCCAGAGCCTCGATTTTCGCTGTGCTAACCGCAACGAATGTTTTGCACTTATTTTCGTGATCAATCACGACGGCTGTAAAGCGGCGCCTGCGCTTGTATCTAGCCACGTTTACAAAGAATGCGTCTTTACTATTTCCAAATTTCTTTGATATATCTAATGCTCTGCTTTCTCTTCTACATTTGTGATATGCTGGGTGCATGTTCTTTGGCAAGAGCGGAATAGTTATTGTATCCCTGATATCACTCGGGATGTCCACTCGGGCTCCGTGTTGAGTATGATACCCAATTTCCAGTCTTTCTAGTATGTGTCTTCCTGTTTTGGTCTTACAAAATAATTCGTACTACGCTATTCGCTGAGCCTGTATGAGCTCATCTAGTGTGTTGTGCAGGCCTAATTCCAAGAGTTTGTCGGTACTAGTGCTGAATGACAGTTATACGGATTGCTTATAAATCTTCCTAATTCGCCCTTTCCCCGTGCAGGGTAGCCTACCGGGGCTTAGCCCAGGTTAACCTCCCTGCATTTCTTCTACTCTTATTCTATCTCTCTCTTTCCTAATAGACCTCTCCCTGTTTGCAAACAGTGTGACGTCACTGCGAGCACCCAGCCCCCAATCTTCTTCCTCGGAGCAGGTGCTGGTTGGCAAGAAAGTCCCGCCGGCGGGATCTTTCTGCATAGCAGCGCGGCGTGTGTCTGCATTCCTTCGACTGAAGCTTCTGCGAATTGGTATTTTCTAAAGTCACAGCTTCTGGCGATTTGCTCGTCGTAGATGGCAACCATAAAAAAAATCTTATCATCTTCGAAAGCGAAGGTTCTGCATGTTCACGGTGACTGGCGCTTTGTAAAATATTTGCATGACATGAATGTGTACGTACTCAATTAACGTCTCGACATGTTCACTGCATTTTGAAACGAGGTGCAACATTGACGGCAGCATGGTTTTGAGCTGCTGTCCGCGAGGTCACGGATGAGATTCTCACTGCACAAAATTCTGATCGGAGATGAATGAAAAAAAAAAAAACGAAAAAAAAGACGCAAACACTTTTTGCTGTGCGTTAGGCTGAGGTTAAAAAATCCTCGTGAAAATTAAAGCGAAGCTCTCCCCTACGCCGTTCCTCATAACCCACTAAAAATTTATGCGATTTTAAACCTGATAACTTAATTATATACATAATCTCTTGCGCAGTTACCTCGCTGCATCTGATGCCTACAACGTGTTTGCATACTTACTTTGCTCCTTTAGACCCGGTACACAAACTTGTAATGCGCATTGTCGCTTCATAAAGATCCAGCCGTAAAGGTACCAATTATATGAGAAACCAGAATCTCCACTGTTCTCATAAAGATGTATGAGGTCTCCAATAATACGAGTTATACCTTTACTGGGTTTGCGTATTCGCCATGGTGAAGCGTATATGCAGCTTCGGCAGTGCTAAAACATGCTAATAGCTCATGCGTAGTCGTACACTTCAGTCCGGAGATCATGCACTTTTTTTTCTGCACGCAGCGCAAACGCTGAGATGTACGCACTCGCAGATGATCGCGTGAAATGCATTTTTACCTTGACTAAAATGTCGAATCTTGATGTCGAATCGAACCGGTTACTGAGACCGGCCCACGAGTGCCAATGCTTTCACAAACAAAATGCATCGTTATTCACACAGCACACACCACACACAATATTCTCAGTTTCACCGTCCGTAAAGGTGAACCAATATTGTTGATGCCTTTCAACGCACACCACACGCCGCAATAAACGCTGCACATTTTCGAAGACGATGCCGCTGTTCTTCGCACAGGCCGCCACGTGTGTTCGCTCCTTGATGATAAACAGCCAGCCAGCGCGGCGAGTTTTCCGTCATGCAGTTTACCACACATCTAGACGTTCTCTGACACATACCACAGCTAACCTTGCCACAATAAGATGAAGTTTAAGCTTAAAACAAAAAGAAAAGCGTGCCCCAAGCACCGTGCAACTGCACCACACTGAGCCATCAGCGGGGGTGTTTTGCCAACCACCGCCTTGCGCGTGCGCCGGTGACGTCACGCTTTGACGTGCCCCGGTAGAGGTCTATTAGGCCGTCTAAATTTATTTTTCTGCAGCCCACTATTTAAGGTAGGGTGCCAAATATACTATTCCATGATAACAAACGCCTGTACCAGTCTCATCATGCTTCTTCCCTTCATTCCGCTGTGTCTGTTGGCTATTCTTTCGTTCAACCTCATAACTTGAGATACTGTCCCTTCCAGCTTTCTAACGGTTTCTCCGTTGTTTTCTATTGACTCAATTTGTAGTCCCAAGTCTAACTTCATTCACCTTAGGTATGTGTTCACCATCAGCAGTCATTGTCAGTGTGTCCGTTTTGAGATTGTCTTCTCCTCTGTAGCTGTTTGGCTTACGGCCCCTGCGTATCGGCCTGCATAATGGTAAGTCTGATTTTTCCGCCGAGCAAACGAGTCCGGTTCCCTGCAGATATTGGTCAGCTGTTTCAATTGAGCTTTGGAGTGCCTGTTCTATTTGCGCATCACTACCTTCCTTTACCCTTGCGGTAATATCACCGGCATATCGATCGTGATTAACACCCACGATTTCTTGTAGTATGGCTGGTAATCCGATTAATGCCAGGTTCAAAATTGGCCGCGTATCCGCGTGCTTCGCTGCAAATGTCATCGAAAGACGATAGTCTTCTGGCGGTCGTACTACATGAGTCCTGGTCTCATCCGCGGCCACCTGTGATGCTGTTCTCGACCATTTCCGTCCTGGCATGACCAAGCGTGTTCTCGCCGCAAGCGCGGTGTTTTTGGCACCGTGTAAAAAGCTGAGAAGTCGCGCAGAGTGACCACGAAAACAGATTGTCTTGTTTGCAGCGACGAGGGCAGACTGCGCCAGCTATCGTGCGTCGGATGAAACACGCGGCACTTCGCGCGACCTCGGAGATATAGACGACAGCTCTTCGCTTTTGCGAGGCGGCCCGCATTTTCAGCGCAGCCTAAGAAACACTAGGGTCTTAAGTATCTATGTATTTTCTATAAAAGAACACACCACTTAATACTTCCGTATTGTTGCTGCGCCTCAGATATGCGTAATATTTGCTTTTTTGATCGACAATGTTCACAAGTATGCACGCAAACGACTGTTCAAGTTGGCTGGGCGTTCAGAAAGTAGTTAAACTTTGGCCGAGTAGCTGAATCGGGTTACGGACAGACAGACAGACAGACCAAAATTACTGCGTTGAAGTATCCCAAGACTATCGTCTTTAAAAGCATTGGTGATATCACTCAACCCTGTGTGTGCCTGCGCTAGCAATCTCATTCTCTTCCGAGACGAGTTCTCCCAAAGTGACCGTGCCTTTCTGTTAGTAAGGAAGTCACGAATGAAATGGCATTTTAAGTCGAGGCCGAGGATGGCTCCAGTGGATCTGCCTGGATTGTCTATGATTTGGTGCTTAAGCTGGAGCATCGCACCCTGCATGGAAATGTTATTTCCGAAACCCAGCACCCTGGAAGGAAACCGGTCCCTGTCCTCGAGATAGTTGGTTAGTCTCGCTAAAATAGCATGCTCCATCACCTTTCCGACGCAAGATGTGAGAGATATGGGTCTCTGACTCTCCAGCTGTAAACACTTGCCTGTCTTAGGTATTGCGATGACGTGTGCCGTTTTTTGTTGTCGGTTTTCTATTGTCATGTGCCGTATTTTATTGCCGGTTTCTATTTGGCCGGTTTTCCAGCCTTCATTAATATGTTCTGTCAATATTGTTATAGACACATCGTCTAGGATCCTTAGTGTCTTATTTGCGATTTCGACTGGACCAGGGGTGCTATGCAGGATGGCCCGAGCTTCTCGGGCACACGAGTTTGCTCCGAACTCGCACTACGGCGGTCATGGCACAAAGACAGAGAGGAGCGCGTGATAGCAGCATTGACAAAAACGGCTACATGAACGAGCGTGGCGTCAAAAACGCATGTGGGGCATCTGCGGCGGTAATCAAAGAAACACCGCGTGCGAACACGTCAGCGCCGCCACTCAGTCCACATTTCAACAGTGCAGCGACGTCAGCGTGATTGTCGCGCTATCTTTTTGCCAACTCAGCATTGCGTCTCCCACAGGCGTGTTCGTGGGCGTTCTTCCACTTTCGGGCATGTTCTTTCGTTCCACCCGCAGCATGGAAATTTCCACTCTCGAAGGCAACAAGGGTGCACACGCTACACTCTCGAGCAGCTCGTTTCGCTTCTATCAAATATTGCGGATAAATATACGGACAGGTTGTCATGCGGCAACGCGACTGTGAGTGGTACGTCGTGAGCGCGGTGAAATTTAATGCGGGACATCGCAGCCACGTGATGATATAACTTTTATCTCTTCGTGCGTGTGTGCACAGTCTGCGCGATAAAGCTGACAGATGAATCATGCCGCTCGCTGGCGTTGTGGTGTGAGCACTGCTCCTTGGAAAGCGCAAACGCGGTGGGTGGACCCGATCTTCGCCGCGGGCGTCTGTCAATCAAACTGATTGACGCGTGAACTCGGGTATAAACTCGTTGATTCTGAGAAGGTCCCAGTTCAACTCGTGACTGTCATGGTGCCGGTGTGACTGTCAAAGGTTTCATGCGGTGTACGCTAAGCAGCAGCTTCTTTGCATATAAAAAATAATTTGGTCAGCCTTTACTACTTGTGCAAGGCTGGAGCCATAGAGGAGCTTCTGATCACCTAGCTTCTTCCAGCGTTTTAAGTCGGTCGTCTACTCAGTCTGCTCGCTATACGCTTCGAAGTAAAGAACGCATCAGCTCCGTCTTAATTTTGATTATACTAATTAGGCAGGACTTAATTACCATAATATTGAACAATTTTGTCTTGATTGGTAAGGTTTTAATTAAAAATAGAATAATTACATCAGGTGCAATTAGCATGGTCTTGATTAGTATGCAGCTAATTAACATAAACCTAATTCGCATGAACTTGATTAGCATCATATTATTAAGGTCTAATTAGAATGACTTTACTTAGCGTGCTTATAATCAACATCGCGTTAATTAGCCTGGTATTAGTTAGCACGATCATAGCTTTACATGGCTTCATTAGCATGGTCTTAGTAACGTATGGCTTCATTAGCTCGATATTAGCATGCCTTGGCTTAATTAGCTTGTTCATAGCATCTCTTGACTTATTTAGCTAGGTGTACCGCCCAGCCACTTAGCTAATCAGCCGGGCGCACGTCCTCGGGCAGCGAGCACACCATGAAGGGATGAAGAGGGCGCGTGCTAGTCGAGCAACGCGCAAGAATTTGCAGGCCGACCATGATGATTGTACACGTGGCCTCGGGTTTAGCTACGGTCGCGATATTGTAAGGTGCTCGGCCGGAACTAATCTCAGAGGCCACCATGCTAATTATTCTAAAGGATACTTAGTACAGACATTAAAAGCTTCAAAACGAATTTAAACAGCCCCTGCCTTTAAAAAATATCATCAGTAGACCTTTCTGGCACTTTTATTGCATGGGTGCACTTCTGCACTCACTGGAACGACAAACAAATGAAAGAAGATGCCTCTGGTTTGAAAACACCGCCCAATTTTGTCGACTGTCCTTGACGTGACGCCGCGTTCCATCGTAACCAATGGAACGCAGCACGCGCTGAAGGGTGGATCTGACCTTTTCGTACTGTTGGCTCGTTCAAAAGGGGGTGTCGCCAGAGCTCGGAAAGATCCCGAGTTTCGCCAAGCTCGGGCCATCCTGCATAGCGCCCCAGGTGCTGATTTAGTATAAACTTCTGCAAGGCTGCCCTTACTTCTGCTTCGCTAATTTCCTTGTCCAGCTCATTGTTGACTACTCCTGCACAGTCCGGGCATATAATCGGCCTTGCCTGAGAGATA
>JALIZH010013599.1:0-34945 GCA_030522465.1 Rhipicephalus appendiculatus
CTGCCACAAATTAAGCAGTACATTCGTGAGGAAGTGGCTCGCCAGCTCTCCATTGCACAGCTGTCACCGAGAGCCCCACGGCACTGGACCACTCGCTCCGTCGGGTCATTCAGACTCAAGTTGCTGAGGCGCTCCCACCTCCTGTACCACCACCAACACAACTCGCGGCGCCTCTCACTTACGCTGAGGCCGTTACCCGTTCATATGCTCGACCGACGCCAGCACCATCCGGCTCAGTCGCCAACTTCTACTCGCCGCCACGCCCTGCTCGCCCAACACGTCCTGTTCCCGCACAACCCTTCTCGCCTCCCGGACCACCTCACAACCCCTGGCGTACTCCAGACAACAGACCCATCTGCTACGCCTGTGGTATTCCTGGCCATGTCGCACGCCACTGTCGTCGCCGCAGTCTCTATTCCAACGATGACGTCCCCAACCTCGGCTACATGCCACAGCAGCCAGCACACCCTGTTTCTGCCGACTCAACAGGCACTTATTCGCATCGTGCCAGTTCCCCCTCACGTCGATCTCATTCTCCCCGGCGCCGCTCCATTTCCCCTATGCTCCGCCGTTCCAGCCCTACGCAGGAGGAAAACTAAGAGCCGCAGTTCCTGAGGCAAGAACTGCGCCCTCGTCGAAAATTTCAAGGCCTCGTCTTTCGCCCCCTAACGAAATCGCAGTTGTTATTGATGGTGTCGCGACCAACGCTCTTGTCGACACAGGAGCTGCCGTGTCTGTTTTAAGTGAACTACTGTGCCGCAAACTAAAGAAAGTGACGATACCCGTTTCTGATCTTCTACTACGGACGGTGAGCTCGCAGCATGTTAAGCCTTCGGCCGCGTGCACGGCACGTGTTTTGATCAACGACGCATTCTACGTTGTGCAATTTGTCGTCCTCTCGCATGCGTCCCATGACGTCATCCTCGGCTGGGACTTCCTTTCCGCACATGATGCTGTCGTTGACTGCGCTAGAGCTCGACTCGCCCTGTCCCCTTTCAGTACCGAGGTCATCGATGCCCCAAGCCCGGTGCCTAAATTAGTTGTCGCTACTGACGTCATCATTTCTCCGTTCTCTGCCACCTTAGTGTCCGTTTCCTGTGACTCTGTCTCTGATTCCAGTGTCCTGTTTACACCGTCTGAAGGCTGTGCACGGCGACGGAACATTGTACTCCCGTTTGCCGTCGTTACCCTTGTGGATGGTACTGCTGCGTTTTACGCGTGCAATCCATTCCCCTGCTCAGCAACTCTGCTGCACGGCGAATGTGTTGGCCGTCTGGACATTTTTGACGCCACGTTCCCTTTGGATGCACCCTGCGATAAGACGCCATTCACGATAAATGCCGTGACGTCCGCCGCCGCTTCCGCCGCCCCTAACCAAGACGTCCTGCTGCGTAGCATCGATAACGCGCTTACGCAAGCCCAGCGCACAGAGGTTGTCCAACTGCTTGAACGCTTTCGTGGTTCTTTCGACGTCGGCCAGTCATCATTGGGGCGCACGTCTCCAGTGGTTCATCGTATCGACACTGGTCATCATGCTCCCCTGCGACAGCGTCCCTTCCGAGTGTCGCAGGCCGAACGCCGCGTTATTAGCGACAACGTCGATGACATGCTGCAACGCGGCGTGATTCAGGAATCGAACAGTCCCTGGGCTTCTCCTGTCGTGCTGGTGCGAAAAAAGGACGGTTCGATCAGGTTTTGCGTTGACTACCACCGGCTAAACAAGATTACGCGAAAGGATGTTTATCCCTTACCACGAATCGACGACGCCCTGGACTGCCTTCAAGGAGCCGAATATTTCTCTTCACTCGATCTACGCTCAGGCTACTGGCATGTGTCCATGGCTGAAGCCGACCGTCCAAAAACACCGTTTGTCACCACTGGCAGTTTATACGAGTTCAATGTCATGCCTTTCGGCCTTTGCAACGCGCCTGCAACCTTCGAGAGAATGATGGACACCATTCTCAGAGGCCTCAAATGGCAGACCTGTCTATGTTACTTAGATGACATAGTGGTCTTTTCTGTAGATTTTCCATCTCATATCACGCGCCTTAAACAAGTGCTCGAGTGCCTCACTACCGCCGGCTTGCAGTTAAAGAAATGTCATTTTGGCGCTCGTCAGCTCACCATCCTAGGCCACGTCGTCTCGAAAGAAGGAATTTCCCCAGATCCTGCCAAACTTCGAGCAGTTGCTGAATATCCCAAGCCCAGCACTCTAAAGGAACTCCGAAGCTTCATAGGGTTGTGTTCATATTTCCGGCGCTTCATCCGCAATTTCGCCTCAATTATCTCGCCCTTGACGCAGCTTCTCGCCGGCAGCACCGACCTCTCGGCTTGGAATGCCGATTGTGATGAGTCATTTACGACGCTCCGCCGACTTCTCACGTCCGCTCCAGTTCTGCGCCACTACGATCCCAACTCGCCTACAGAAATGCACACGGACGCTAGCGGTGTCGGCCTTGGCGCCGTACTCGCTCAACGTAAACCCGACTTTGGCGAGTACGTTGTAGCATATGCCAGTCGTACCCTCACAAAGGCGAAATCAAATTACTCCGTAACAGAAAAGGAGTGCTTGGCAATTGTTTGGGCAATCGGTAAATTTCGCACCGACATCTATGAGCGTCAATTTGACGTTGTTACCGACCACCACGCGTTATGCTGGCTGTCGTCCTTGAAAGACCCGACTGGACGCCTCGCTCGTTGGGCTTTACGCCTACAAGAATATGATATACGTGTGATTTATCGCTCTGGTCGAAAACACTCCGACGCTGGCGCCCTATCTCGATCGCCACTGCCTTCTGAACCTGCCTGCCCACCAGCTACCACTTGCAATTCGTCATCTCTGACCATCACCGACATGCCGGCCGAACAGCGCAAAGATCCTTGGATCGCTTCTCTGCTTGACATTTTGTCTCACCATCCACCCAAATCTGTCTCACGCACCCTTCGTCGTCATGCTCAACACTTTGCCGTTCGTGAAGGCTTGCTGTATCGTCGCAATTACGTCACCGATGGCCGTAGGTGGCTCCTCGTTATCCCCCCGCCATTTGCGCACGGAAATTTGCAGCGCCTTCCACGACGACCCCCCAATGCGGCCACGCTGGCACATTCAAGACGTACTCGCGTCTTCGCCTGAGGTACTACTGGCGAGGCATGTACCGATACGTTCGCCGGTATGTTCAGTCGTGCCCTGCGTGTCAACGTCGCAAGCTACCTACTCACAGCACCGCTGGTCCTCTACAACCATTGCCCTGCCCTGCCCGACCATTTGACCGCGTCGGAATCGACCTTTTCGGTCCACACCCGACCACTACTGACGGCAACCGCTGGATAATCATCGCCATCGACCACCTCACACGGTACGCAGAAACATCTGCGCTACCAGCTGCCACCGCAAAAGACGTCGCCGGGTTCCTTCTTCGTCATCCCATTCTGCGACATGGTGCCCCACGTGAATTACTTAGCGACCGTGGCCGCGTCTTCCTCTCAAACGCCATCGAGGTTCTGCTAAAAGAATGCCAAATTGTACACCGCACCGCTTCCGCATATCATCCTCAAACTAACGGCATGACGGAACGCTTCAATCGTACCCTTGCCGACATGCTGGCAATGTCGGAAGATCACACCAACTGGGACCGCGTACTCCCTTTCGTCACCTACGCCTATAACTCCGCGTCACAAACTACCACTGGCTTCTCTCCCTTCTTTCTCCTGTATGGACGCGAATCTTCATGTTCCATGGACACCATTCTGCCATGGAAACATTTTGCTACTAATTAAATCACTCGGAAATGAATAATTAGGAAAAATTTATTCAATTAACTTTTTTATTATCAATTTTAGGGCGGTTGTTTATATGGCCAAGTTGTTCTAAGTCACAATTTATGGCGAGACTAGTTTTCAAAAATCGAAAATATCGCGCGTAGTTTCAGAGATACATCGTCGAATTTCCAGATCGCGATGCTGGAGAAACCGAAACTCAACGCACCAGGTGCGCCGGAAGGGCGGTCCATGTGTTGCGTCACGCCGGAACGCCCATAGCGTCATTTAAATGATAGCGCGCCGCGCAAGAAACGATGTGTCGTCCTAGCAGAGCATGCCGACCAATGGTCCTTCGCGCGTGATGTGCGGTGGTTGTCTGATTCTTTGTAGTTTTAACTTCTGAAAGGTACAAGACTAGAATATTAAGTCGAAATCCTTTAACGTCTCATACTAGCGATGACCGGTGTCCAGACCCCCTGGCACGGTGCCAGCTGTGGCGTCTCCCCCTCACGCGGGAGGATAAATGAGCCTTATAAGCGCTGGAACGCGGATGGCGTCTGCACGTTGCGCAAAGCGCGAGAATAAGAACGCACGCGAAACGGAGGCAGGTTAGTCTCGCGTCTCGCTGCGATTCGCATTGAAAATTAGAAAAAGAAAACACGCACACATTGCGTTGCGGCGTGACGTAGCAAAGGGGACCGCCCTTTCGGCGCACCCGGTGCGTTGAGATGCAGTTTCTCCGGCATCGCGGTCTGGAAATTCGACGGCGTATCTCTGAAACTACGCGCGATATTTTCGATTTTTAAAAACTAGGCTCGCCATAAATTGTGACGTAGAACAACTTCGCCATATGAACAACCACCCTAAGATTGATAATAGAAAAGTTAATTGAATAATTTTTGTTAATTAATAATTTCCGAGTGATCAAATTAGTGGCAAAATCTTTCCGCCTCGGCCTAGAAATTGGTTGCGAAGACGAGAAGTGCCTAACTATTATAGCTTTTTCTGGAAAAATCTGTATTGCTTAAAAAAAACACCCTGTATATATATATATATATATATATATATATATATATATATATATATATATATATATATATATATATATATATATATATATATATATATATATATATATATTCCAGGCTTGACGGCGACGGCAAAAATCGGCCGAGAGTGTCCATATAATTGCTATTACAATGAAAGCTTATGGATACGCCACTTAGTGATGCATTGCGATTGCAACATGTACCCCACTGTAAGAGAGGTGGTCAGTACCACTAACAAACGTCGGTCAATGAAGAGGTGCCATCGGCACTGCCAATAAAGCCAAGTATTCCACCAGCCACGGCATCTATGCCTTCTTCCCCAAACTCTTCAACGGCACTGGGGAAAACCGGCGCGGCCCATTGTTTCAGAGTAATTTCAAACCAAGAGACAGTGGCTTATTGCATTGAAACCAGTAGCACATTATGCAGGGCGGGAGCCTTTTAACCGAAGTAATAGTAAATAGATAAATTTATACACCCTAGTCGGAGTTTCGCTATGAGTCAAAAATTTCACAGTTTCCCCGCAACGGCGACGCAACGGATCCGATAGAAAGAAATCGGACTGTCACACGAAGATGGACGAACAACTCGATAGCTTCCCGCTGAAGCACAAAGAAGGACGCTCGAAAAGGACGCGCAGGTATAGACAAGAGAAGCGTGAACTAACATCTAGGTGTGTGCGAATAGTGAACTTTCATCTCGAATGGAATTCGAATCGAATAGTGCCGAATAGTGGCCAAAAATATCGAATGCGAATCGAATATCGAATAGTATATTTACACGAAACGTGTACCGCCAGTTGTGGCAAGACAAAGGAAAAATAGCAATTACAAATGAAAAATAAAGACGCCATGGCGTGCTGACAGCTTTACGAACTTGTTCGGTTGGTTTGTTTGTTTGTTTGTTTGTTTGTTTGTTTGTTTGTTTGTTTGTTTGTTTGTTTGTTTGTTTGTTTGCTTGTTTGTATGTTTGTTGTTTAATTTTCCACTTGTGTGGGCGCGCAAGCATGTTGATAGAAGAGCCGCTTTTCCAGTCAGCTGCTAACATCCTAAAGACTAACAGATGGATATGGTCGCTACTTCTTGCTTTCCCTATGGTTGCGAAATACGGCTCATCTGATAACGGTAATTTTGTGCTTCGTCGCCATGGAAGCTCCGGGCCCAGACGTCTTCAGGCGCCCGTTCACAGCGGCGTTCTAACTGCGCGCCGGAGGAGCTTGTGAACGAATAGAGCGGACGAGTGCACAGCGTGAACAAATGTTCACCTATCTGAGGGTATCGGGGGGCGATGTTTTACGGCGCTTGCGGAGTGCGCGACCACACCAAGCAAGACCGTGCCTTCGTTTCTGAAGTGAAGTTGTGAAGGGCTTGACAGTTGCCCCATGTATTACAGCGAAAGCTGTTATGAGATCACAACAAGGGTCGTTTCTGCGCCGTAGTTGTCCGCCGCTGCCGCCGCCGGTGTCCGTAACCAATATCGCACGAAATAAGAAAAAAACTAAATAAATAAAAAACACCTATGACCGAATGGGATTCGAACCCGGGTCTTCTGCGTGGCAGCCCAGCACTCTACCACTGAGCTACGCCACTGCTTGAAACTGCGGTGCAAACTGACCCTAGGCAGGCTTCATATCGGGTAAGGAATCGCGTTAACGTGCGTTGTTAAGCGTTTTAGAGCAATACAGTAAGAACCAGGCGTCACACAAATCGAATTGCGTAACGAGTGGGTCGTTCAATGCTCCAACCCATTACAAAAGCCTGAGGCAAAATTCTTCATCGTCGTCAGCCACAGCATCAACAAAGTGCACATAATGCGTTACGAGAGTGTAGCGGGTACCACGCTTTTCTGAAGAATGAAGAATAATGGCATAGTAGACGCTTCCCCACTACACAAAAAGTTCTGGTGATTTATGGCGTAGTGGGTACCATGCAAGTGCGGTTGTTGTAGTTGCCCCAATAATGTTTAAAAAAGGCCCTAGAAAGGCAGCTCTCCCACACTCTTAGAACAAAGGGAGTGCATTTACGCCCTTTGCGAGAGTTTTGGCTTGTCCCGCAGGGCACTCCTTTTTCCGGGGTGAAACTACTCTCTTTAGAGAGAGAGTGATCCGACGCCCTCTCATGGAGTACAGTACTCCGTCTGCGATAGAGTGAAAGCACTCCCACCGAGAGAGTAAAGCTGGCACATTGAAATAGCTCTGGCATAAAATTAATCAAGCGCAAAAAAGAAAGACAAATACATACACGCACACATCCACGCAACCAAAACACGCAGAGCGCTCGCGATTACAACACGTAGATTAAACAGAACCTTCCCGCTGTCTTCACGGGAGATGTTAATGAAGGCGTGATGTTTGGAAGCGTTTCGCTACACTGCCAGTCGAATACTCGCTCGAATCCACGCCTGCAGGCATAAAATCTGTTCAAATTACGGCGCTGCTAGTCAATTCATTATGTGACTACGCAGCGGGCTCCCAGAGAAAACAACACAATAGCCTTGACGTGGCTTTTGCAAGATTCTAGGTCATACAGCCTGCAGCGCTTACGCGTGGCGTGCTGTTAATATATGCGGCCAAAGCGGCTGAAAAAAGAATTTTTTTTCGGCACTGTAAGAGCCTCTAACGCGTTAATTTCATTAATACTTAACTCTGGGGGGTAAATAGAAGACATATATCAGTGCATACATACATATACAAATAACACACAACACTGAATTCGAACCACTGACCACACGCACCGAGAGCAAACACGCTAACCACTACACCACAGAGCCACCGCATTCTGCGATGAGTTTTCTCAAGCATATGTATTCACAAAGTGCTTTGAAAAAAAAAAGAAGAAATGAATGCGATAGCAACAAATTGGAATGTAAAGCGACGAATGGCAAGCATGTCGAAACGTGCAGCGCGCTGCTCACGCACACATGACGCACGAAAACAACACGCACAGGACGAGAGTGAACTAAAAACATTCACAGCTCGACACTTAACGCGCTGCTCAACCAAAAACCACGCACGAAACGTATTCTACAGGTGCAGACGAGGGCGAACTATCAAGTGTCATAGTTGTTACTTCGCTGTGTTTGAAAAACGTGCTCTTTTCGCAAACGGGGGGGGGGGGGGATGCAGCGAGCGATGTGACCTTCGCGCGCCCGGTAGCTACAACGCTATCGTTCCGCCTAAGCCCCATTCTCCGCCACCGCGAGATAAGCGTACGCGCGCACGGGCATCTACACCCCCCCCCCCCCCTTCGGGTAAAGTGCGCGCCGGAGAGCGCGCGTCGCGACGAACGGGGCAGCTAAGCCCCACCGAGCGCGGCCTTTGCGCCATCTCGCTGGTAATGCTGAAAACACGCTGAAAACTCGCTGTATATGAATAGCTCGCCGTTTGAAAGTTGAAGGACGTTCGCCTTCGTGGCTGAATGGTTAGCGCCGCGCGCTGAAGATCGAGAGGTCCCTGGTTCGATGCCGAGCGTCGGAAACATTTTTCTGAATTATTTTTCTTTGAGGTTTATATATATATATATATATATATATATAGATACATATACATATACGGCAAATGACGCCGACGCCAACGCGGACGCCGACGGCGAAAAACAGCCGAAAGTGTCCATATAATTGCTATCGCAATAAAAGGGGAGGAGCTTGCAACTTGTGTTCTTGCCTCGTCAGCGTGCATTGCGCCTGCATTAAGTTCGTAAATATATTACGTGGCCTCATGAACTCGCGGAGACCTCCGTTAGCCCCTTATGCTCCGACTTCGGTTCGTCGTCTGTCGTGCCGCAAGCAAAATGATAAACGTGTGTCCTTTTGGGTGTTCACCCTAAGTTGTGGATGTCTTTCTCGCCCAAAATTCGCAGATACCAGCGTGAAAAGTACCTTCAGGTAGCGAAACTCACGTGTGTATATTCTACGAGCGTGTGCTGTTGAGTGATTTTGGTTATTTTTGCCGCGAGCCGCAACCTTCCGAGCAGTTAGACGAATATTTCCACCATGAGCACTTAACGCGCGCTGAGGCGCGATATACAATTAGTCATAGTCAGTATTTAATTGCTTTTATACACGGAGACTAGCTGCCCTTTCACTAAATAACCTTTACTCTTCAGTGTCGCGCGCCGTTATAATGAACGTCGTAGGCGTGCACCAAGCTCCACTAATTCGCGAGGGACATGTCACCCTAATAATAACAAAATAATACTGTTGCGCTTCTCTGTTGCGAGCGTCCGCGTGTATTTGGGGGGTCCTCCTGAAGAAATTGTGCAGTATTTGCTGGAAAAATGGCGTAATTGTATGCCTCAGTGACACAGCTGTTTTATTACGTTTATTTATATTTCGTAGGATATCTTTTGTCACAGCAGGTCACAAGTGGTGCCACGAGCACTCGTACTACGTCGTGTACCTTTAGGTGCGGCCAAACTTATTATACAAATTATGCTATACCGTTGATAAATGATCAACCCATCCATGTTCGATGAATGTTGGTCTGTTTCCGTTCACTGCCTGTCGCTTATTTGCATATTTTGCAAGAATCATCTGTTCAGTCCATCTGGTATAACACAAGGATTATCTACAGTATCCCCCCTCGACAAAAAGATAAAAGCGCCCTTTTCAAGGCATACTGTCCACTACCAGGGGCCCCATCTGATTTTTGGCATGCTTCACCGCACAATTGATTTGCATTGCGGCGGGGCTGACTTACGTTTTTCCATCCCCATGAGATGGCTGCAGATCTTCAGTTGCCGTTATCTTGCGACATATGCAGTTCCCAGGCTTGCATATTTGAGGAGCAAGCATAGCTAGACACAGGTGGAATGTGGCTGGAGACCGCACAACTTATTGACAAGCTGTTGAATTCTTAAACATGAATTGATACAAAAAATGTGAATTGTAGTACTTTATTGGAATCAAAACAGTAAGATCCATAATGTCAATGTAAAAATACACATTTTTATCTACAGTACAGACCGTATGCTCATTATTGAACACAGGAAACAAGATACACAGCACAACCAAACGTACAGAAAAAAAAAAAACATCACAAGGCACGACACATACTTAGCAATGCCAGTATGCATTTAAATCCAAACAGACGGCATGCACAAGGGACTTGTTGTCTGCTTACAAATGAAGGCAATTCGATAAGTCAATGAAGGCTTACAACACTTTTGAGAAAAATGCGACTGTGGAATAGGCATGGTAGTGTACAATTTCTTTATATTGCATTACTTTGCCCTCAGGTGTGAAACATGATACACGACTGTGCAGTCAACTTTGTTGTATAAAGACCTGTGGTGTCGACCATAGATCCACCTGCCAAAATTTGTAAACACGCTTGCCTTTGTTCACATATTTTCATATGATGATGCAAATTTCTAAAATTAAGCTTGGGAACTAGGCATTATTTTTTAACTATGGTTCACCCGTACTATTATGCTTAAGCAGTAGAGCTACAGTCAGGCCCGTAGCTAGGGGAGGGGGGGCTAGGGGCCTGGGCCCCCCCCTGAAATTCGGATGGAGGGGGGGTGTTTTACCAAGGACAAATAATAAAAACAGGTGTTTTTCAAGGCCTGCAACAAGTGCCCCCCCCCCCCCCTTCCCCCGAAAAAAATTGGGGGGACCCTTAAGCTTCGCCTTTAAGAGTTGAACGCGATAGCGATATCCCGTCCCTACTGCCTACTTCAATCACTAAGTGCATACTATGTAATGGGTAGTATGGTTTAAACCAGGAGAAATTATGCGCGGCAAATGTGGGAAATGTTTTCGAACTTGCTATTCACCCACTACGTGGTGTTAAGGGAATACGCGCAGTAAGGTGTGTGCCGTTTGTAATGGGTGGCTGGCTTTAAACTATGGAATCGTTATGATAGTCACATATTCTGACGCCCTATGGCAATTTACGCTTGTACCACGCAATATTCCTGGGATATTACATGTTATATTGCGACGCCTATATAAAGGACGCTTGCGTTTGCGAAGCATGGAAGTTATTTTCACTGCATTTCCAAGCAGAGGAAGTTATTTTCACAGTACATCCAAGCAGAGACATGGCTGTGTGGTAGAACACCTGCTTGCCACGCAGACTACCCGGGTTCGATCCTCACTCGGACCCGAAAATTTTTATTATTTATTTTATTTGCATCTTTCTCGATTTTTCGGTCACGGACAAGATGATGATTTTTTCGGTCACGGACAAGATGATGATTTTTCGGTCACAACCAACGACGCCGACGCCGACACCGGAATTTCTGCGAAACGAGCTCGCTATCGCGTTAAAAATTCCTGGCTACGGGCCTGCCTACAGTTATATTTTCACGCCAGCTGGTGCCGTGCCATCATCTGCTACCGGTAAACTAGTTCATCTTTGAAAAGCTGAATTTATGGCTCATGCAAGTCCACCTCACGTAAAATGAATCCGAACACCATGACTGGATAGTTACGTTAGGCAACAACAAGTTATAAATTAAAAATTGCCGATCAATACTGGTGGTGGCTTGACACGTTAGAGCCAAGGACTGGATATGCCATGATATTGAATAAAAATTGAACAGGCTATAAATACAGGTTGTAAAAGAGCCAGGAATAAAGTTTAGTCAATTAAATGAGTTTACACCCTTTTTCAAGACATGTAAAATTTTCAAAATGCGTACTCTTATTGGAAAGTTTGGACACAGCATCGTGCATAACACAGTGCAGGAGTCCAAGTGCTGGAAATCCTAAATGCTGAGTGATGTACAAGATCGTCAATATAGTGTACTGTAAGGCCCATGAGTGTTCGCAGAACAGGCTGTCCTGTAGACGAACAGGTGGGCCAGAACTATTGCTGCTTCGCCTGAAGTGTCTAGTCTTCCTGAAAGAAGATATCAAATAAACAAGTGTATTAGGGTTTCTGCATCCATACAAATGAATGTCTTACGAAAGATTAACATGACATCTCTTACTGCAGACTTTTTGAAAAAAATATCACAAAAATACAAAAATTGAAATGCTGCCTTGAGAGATCTCCAACGAGTGCAGCATGCTTTTATTCTAAAATCGGAACGATGTAGCAATATCATACAGAAAGAAGGGGCTCACTGCTTGTCCATGTATTTCTGCCATGTTTTGATACACATAGCAAAAGAACAAGGTACGATGGCTAGTGTGCAGTGTTGCTTGTTGTTTCATGGAGGCAACTCCTACAAGAAAAATAATTCATTCACCCTCAAAATTTACTGCAAGTTCAACCAAATAAATTATTTTAAAACTTGGGCTAGATAGGACAAGATATAGATATATACTTATGAGGCATGCCACAGTGCACACCCTTGATTCTTTAAAGGAGCAGTGACACCAAATTTCAAATCGAGCGCAAAGAGCGGGCAAAGGCTCAACTGCGCGTTCGTGCCATGCAACATCGACACTATGTTGACGTGTTCAGCTAGCGTCTAGGCCATGCCTCAGACGCTGAGTGACGATGCGCGAGTAACGTTGACGTCGACAAGCTTAATGTTTTCATCGTGGTGCCTACTTGTGGTACTGCCTGGCGGCGACGCCAGGCTGCCTGGCAACGGCGTCGCCTGTTTTGTTTTGCTTGGTTCGTGCAGCGCATTCGTGTGAGTCCTGCGTTTTCGTTGTGCCGCTTCGGGTGGACTGTCGTGGAGTGATGAGCGCGAATGTGACTATTCGAAGCTATGACCTCAATCGCATTACGTGCCAGCATGCCATGGAATCATTGTGCGCTGCAATCATGCTCTTCAAATAAGAGAAAAAGCGAAAAGTTTGGCGCACCATTGCGAAACGCTACACCCACAACGCGCTCACGGAATGATAACGGCAGGCCTCCGCGTTTCACTTTTTTTTCTTGTCGTGTTTCAGTCTATGAGCAGTATACATTACAACTGACACACATGGCGACATCCACTAGCTGACCCGTTATTACGACACATTGGTTATGCTTAGGTAGACGCAAACATGACAATAACCGATCAAAGTGCACCAGGATGGAACGTATGGTTCAGAGAAATATTATTTCAAACACGTAACAAGCACGCAGCGTTCATATGCGTAGTTGTGGCATGTCTTGCCAGCAAGCATTGCTCAAGCGCGCGTCTCCAGCTGCCTCCTCGTCGCTGCTGGGTCGGGCGTCGATATCAGAATCACTACTCTGAAGAGGATCGAACCGTAAATGATTCACCACGTCGCGAATAGCAGCGATTCCATATTCTTCAGTGTTTTCATCGTCGCTTGTGGACGCTCTTGACGGCGGCGACGACGATGGGGGGTGGCGAACACATGCCTACACGTGCGCGCCGAGCAGACGAAATGTGAGCTGAAACTCGCGTCACCATTTCGTGCGGCCACGTGGTCAGATGGGGCGTGACCGCGGGAGGTGGCCGCTTGGCAGCGTTGGCAGCGCTAAAAATTGGCGGGCTTTGCTCCCGTTTTGAATTGTGTTCGATACTGGTCATACTAATCATTATTACATATATTAATTCGTCGCTTTGTTGCATTATCAGTACCGAATCGTTACTAGGGGATCGATAACTACACGTTGACGCAAAAAACGCGACATGCGTAAAGTTGATGTCACTGCTCCTTTAATTAGCTAATTAGCCGAGTTAGCACTAGTTAGGCTCAGTCTCAATTAGTTAGATTAAGCTCGGCACATCTTACCTAGCTCAGCATGACTAGGAACACGAGAATATCAGCTCAGCTTAATTAAAGCTTATTAAGGTGTGATTTCATTAGCTTAGTTATGCGTAGCCAATTAGGTTTTACAATGCTCAACATGGCTTAATAAGGCTTGTCCATGGTTACATTGGTTTAACTAAACACAGCTGTTATTAATTTTGCTTGACCTGGCCGCGCCGGCATGATGATGGAGTCGTTGCCATGGAATCGGGTAATGACTAGTCACTTTAACGTTACAGCTAGCCGGTCTTATCTTTGTGTGTTCTGAACTTTTTTCTTTTCTTCTTTCTTTTCTTTTCTTTCTTGCCGTCACGCAACTCTAGACTTCGCGCGAGATTCAAACAGACGAAAGCCATGCGGCACGTGGTGGAAGACACGCGAACTAAACGCCGATGTCCGTGAAAGCGGGATCAATTGCTCGCCGACTGCGTTGCATGCAACCGATTGCTACGTGACGTATGATCTGCCGGAATTTCTCAATTTTATCTCTGTCCTCTATACGAGCTTACTTCCCGTATCTAAAGTTCCTTTCAAGAGTGTGTACTTTGTCTACCACGAATGTATTTAAGCTCTCCTCCGAAATAATAACTAAATAGTAACAATGCTTGCGTAACGCGAAACGCTATGCGACACACACTTTTCAGTCCCGCAGAGGTTTTTGAGGGCGTATTTCACGCATATTGAAACTCGTATATTAAACTACACGCAGAGTGCCGTTGTGCGTTGTTTCTTGTCATCCGTATTCCTCGGGCTTGGGAAGTACCGAATTCTATTGTTGGACCTGGCTGCTTTTAGATGTGAAGCATCTTATGGCGAAGTTTAATCCGGTGGTGGTGGTGGTGGTGGTGGTGTGCCGCGTGCCCACCCTTACTGCGCATGCGCAAACCCTTTCAAAAAATTAAAAATAAAAAACCTCCTCTCCCCCCTCTCTCTCCTCTAGGCATCCCTCCCCGCGGCAACCACACCCTCACTGCGCATGCGCCTCCCCTCCTCTCTCCCCTCTTACACTCCCCCCCTCTCTCCTCTAGGCATCTCTGCCCGCGGCGTCTACACTCCCCACTGCGCATGCGTGTCACCCCCCTCTCTCTCCTCTCCTACGCTCCCCCCTCTCTCGTCTCGCGACACCGACGCAGGCAGCGTCTGCTAGCGAGTTTCTTGGTTGAAAAACCGACTGCTCGCGCTGCACAACCGTTCACCCCGTATATATGGCACTGGATCTTGACCTGCTATGTGGTGCCGGTGGGAGATTTCTCCTGTGCGTTGTTGAACAATAAAAATTCACACCGTGCGCGTTAACTAAAAGCGTAGTGCGGGTCTCTGTGTCCAGTCGGAGTCTTCTGTCTCTCATTGCCCATTAGCAGCGATTGGCATGTTCCAGTAGGAAACACTGCTCCATCACTGCCTGCTTTGCGCCTCCCCAGTTTTCTCTCCTGCGCAACGCTGCGATGAGCGCCAGCGTCAACGCCGCCGCCAGTGTAAGCGTTAGCGCCCGCTGCTTCACATCTACACATGGTTCCCTTTAGCGGGAGATGGTGTAATTTTTTAATTCAAATTTATGTGCCCATTGGTACGTTGCGGAACTGCAAATGATCACACGAGCACCATCGCTATCATCCTGTTCGAGACGCTGAAGGAGGCTTCTTCATGTAGCGTGCTCGCGGACTGAAAATTTAGGGCTGAGGAACGCACTTACTCTCACTGTTCAATCACAGACAGATGAGACGATAAGAGTGTACTACCTTGACTTCTGAGCTAGCTGTGTGTGACCACTGCTGTCATTGTTGAGTGTTCCGACGGAACCAGCGTCAAGGAAAGCACTTGAGGCCTGTGTACTTAGATACGGTGAACGTTAAAGGACCCCAGGTGGTCGAAATTTCCGGAGCACTCTACTACACCGTCCCTCGTAATCCTATCGTAGTTTATGGACGTTAAACCCCCTTCAATTTTAATTATTTGCTGAGGACCTTCGTGAGCGGCTTCGACCAGACAAAGCAGTAACGACACGCACCCGTCGGTGAAGTGACGGCAGCACCTGTCTATCGTATGCACGACCAAGGAGGTTTAATTAAACCTCCTTGGGCACGAAGAAGCACCGAGACAGAAAATATTTAATCTCATGCTGTTCTCGTAATCGGCACATCGCGGGAAAACCGAATTCGAACCCTGACGATCACGTGTCCAACTCGGCGCGGCGGACCTGCTTCAGCGGCGTGGATTTCGGATTTCTAGCAAAGCTCCGGTTGCTATAGTTACTAGAGATAAAACCTTCATCGTCTTGGAATATTCGTCAGGCCTTCGATAGATATCGGCTGCCGTCACCGGACTGACGCGCATGCGCCGTTGCTGTACCTTGTCTGGTCGGTCGCGTTCGTGCGTACTACAAGGCGAGATGCGTCGCCATTTCAATAGCGTGTGTCTTGCGGCGTGGTCGACATGGAAAGCTGCGCCATTTCGTCTACACCTCACAGCAGGGTTTCCCCACGGATGCTGCGAAGACATTGCGTTTCCGGCAGGTGTGCGGTTGATGCGAAAGCAAGTGACTAACACACAAGTGACATTTTGGTGAGCGAAACTACTTGGAAACTGTCACTCAGCCGGAGCAATTGCCGTCCAGGTCTGCCAGGCTAAACCCGTCTGTGGCAACATCCCCACTACCACCACAGCCACCGCTTGTGTGAACTTCGCCGCTACCAAGTGAGTTTTGCCGCAAGTTCGCTTCTCAATAGCGTTCTGAGAAGGTATCCAACCGAAGAAATAGATATGTGTAGCTGCATTTGGAAGTAAGCATGTCCCAATACTGAAAATACCACTCACGTCGAGACGTGAGGTTGGGCGCACCACCGCTGCAATCTCGGGCGCGCGGGTTCGTCTCCCGGGCACAGTATTTTGCCGGGGCCGAAATGCAAAGAACACCCGTGCGCGTAGATTTAGGAGCACTACAGTTGGTCCAAATTTATACGGGATTCCCCCACTTCGGCATGCCTCATGAACCTTATTGCTCGTAAAAGCCCAGCAGTTGTTACGACCGGGCAAAACAGAGCAAAAATAGTTCATTCACACTGAATCGCAAATAGTGACGCCCCCTTAGTTCGAAAAAAAGTATTTCCATGGCGAAAACAAACAAACAAAAAAAACTTCTGCCTCTATACTCTGCTGTTAATGGCCAAGTGGACTAATTTGCCCCCCCCCCCCCCCTCATGCCTACGTCAATGCGCGCTTGTCAAATATGCCAATTTTGAAAACGCGTAGAAACACCCCGCGGGGAGCCGCGGGTCGCCAGAAAGCATAAAGCACAATTTAGTCGTGGAAGCTCTCTGGAAGGTTTCGGGCTAGCAGACGCCGAAAAGGGCGACACGCGTTCGCCGCCATCTTTGTGAGCCCTCGCCAGATTGCAGTGCGGGCGCTTGGGGACTACGCCTTCGCTTGTCATTACGCATGGCGTTATGTTCTAAAGCATGTTGCGCCTTGCGAGATGGGATGACTACGAGTGGCGGCGAGCATTTGAAGCTAATGTGTATCGCTTCTTATTTTTCCCGTGGAGCTTCCTTCCGTGAACAACGCGAAGAACTGTTGGCTGCTAACTTCGTCATGAACATGTCCCAAAAGTCATGCTACACGCTCGTACGCACGCATGGAGACAACTTTCGAGTTTATTTTTTCGTAGAAGTATTCGTTTATGGTGCCGTGCCTGCTTTCTGTGCACTTGGCGAAGACGATTCTGGTCGAACTGGCTATTTTGCTCCGTCGTATGTTTGCGCGTGGGAACTCCTTCTGAATATAACTATTTCAACCAGGTCTTCGATGTTGATAAAATGCCCTGATTGAATAATAGCGATCGCGACAGTGTTTTCTTTTAATTGTGAAGCAGTGAACTTCGGGGACTTTGAGCGTGTCTGTCTGTCTGTCTGTCTGTCTACGACTTTGTGCACTCCTGGCCATATCGTTAATGAGATTTATGCCAAAATTGGTATGGCATAACATAAATGTATTACGAACATGAGTGACTGGCGATATCATGAAAATCATGACTAATTTGTCATTAACTGTATCATTTACACGCCATCGCCGTGGTACTCTTTCCTTAACTTGATATATTAAAAAATTGGTACGATGAGACATTTCTGCATGACCAACGTAAATGACAGGTCGTAGTATGGAAATCACGACATATAATGTGCAACATGACTTGCATGCGAAGCTCATGGCACGCTCTCGGCCGTTTTGCTAACTTGATATACACCAGATTTCGTACTTTGTGACGTTACTGTATGATGAACATAAATAACAAGTGGTAATATGGAAATATTGACATGTCATGTGGAACATGACGCATGCCCGCTCGGGGCCGTTTCGGTAGCTTGATATATACAAATTTTGGTATTGCGTGACGTGACGTGGCAGGTGGTAACATGAAAATCATGGCATGCATGTCACCTACAACGCCATTTACATGCCACGCTCGTGGTGCACTTGCGTCCAGTTCGCTAGCTTGATATACACCAAAATGGGTATTGTGCAACGTGACTCTGTGACGAACATAAATGACGGGTGATAACATGAAAATCATGACGTGTATGCCATGTACAGTCAACCGCAAAATGTTTTCTGACAGCGGAAGCTCGTGCCAAACTTCCTGTCCGCGCCATAGTCACTGTATCACCATAACAGGAAAGTTGACGATACTTCATGCGTAATTGTCATGCATATTGGGGTTGCCGCCTGTATCGTGTTTCTGTACTTATTCACTCTGAATCTTTGATAACGAACTGCTTTCCTATTTTAGTTATACCTGTCTTCCTTTTGTAGGCCTTCCTATTTGTTTACTATTACTAATCGCAAGGTAGTCGGAGCTAAAGGCGGCAACAGCGTCAATAGCGGTGGTGTCCTGCAACGATTTGTGCAACAATACGGCCACGCGCTCTTATGGTTTTTTTTTTTCTTTGACCGGGTTTAAGCCGCAAAAACTGTTAGCGCCGCTCGGCGAACGGCGCACCGCAATGTCTCGGAATCTTCGAGATAGTCTCAGATTGTTATGTTAAGATTATGCCTAAATCCAGACCGTGACGGCCGCATTTCGATGGAGGCGAAATGCTAGAGGCATGCGTACTGTGGATGTCCGTGCAGGTTAAAGAACCCCAGGTGGTCGAAATTTTCGGAGCTCTTCACTATGGGGTACCTCATAATCATATCGCGGTTTCGGGACGTAAAATTCGGAAAATTATTAATACGAATACGCGTAGTACGCGAGTAAGTCATTCGGGAGATTAGGCGAACAGCAGCGATTACGCTGGAAGGTGCACGCGGTCCCTGATGTATAAAACAAAACGCATTCCGCCGCTGATGACATTACCGACGACCAACGACTTTTATTGCCGCTATCAGTGTAAAGCACGCTTTGCTTGTACTTTGAGTTACTTAGTTGTCTGGATATAAGCGAGCTCAATAAAGACTACCGTCTCAATCAGAATGCTGCTGTCTTGAGGTCAACACGACATCACAATATGTGGGAGGCGTTTTGCGGTGCACGTTCTCTTGTTGAAGAAAAAGCGATTGCACATTAGAGAGTACATAGATAAAGGACGCTTTACGCCAGTAGATAAGAATAATATGAAAATTAATTGCAATTTTAAGTGCCTTACGTACACAAAATACGTCAAAAAAAAATGTCGCTACCGGCGTTGTTGCTGCTGTTACCGCAGATTCGATGTTACGTAAACGGTCTTTTATGTACGAGGTAATATCTGCGTCCTGTGCTTTCTGCTGCCACGATATAATTGTAAACTTCTTAATCTTATCTGCCCTCCTAATTTTCTGTCCCCCCCCCCCCCCCCCATCCTCACGCGTTGATTGGCGGAACATGGGAGAGGCCTTTGCCCCGCAGTGGGCGTAGTCAGGTTATTGAAGCTCTTGTCGTTAGATGGCAACCCGCTAGCTTGTCATCAAAATTAGCAGCGACGTTGATGAATCACCAAAAAATACAAGCAAGAGCCGCTGTCAGCGATGTCTATAAAGATCTGTCCAGTTAAGCAGCTAGAACGCACCCTAATTAGTGCTTTCGCAAGATAACGTACTTTGAGCAAGAAGTGCAAAACTTTTTAGATACTCGTAGACATTTCATTAAAATGAAAGGAATAATGTAGATGCGAAATGATACACCGACCAAAAACAGACAGTTTACTTCACGCTTCGGCACCCCTTATGGGAACGAGGCTCCCGCATGGAGAGTTCAAGCGTCAAGTAGTAAGCTTTGCATTCTTTTTTTTGGTCGGTGTACCCTTTCGCGCTTTAACTATGCATTTACCCGGCTAGAGGAGTTGCCGTCAAAGTTTGTATTTTATCAAAATGAAATAAAATTGGTCGCATTTAGGCAATATTCAAGCAGACCTTTTCGTGCGTAGGCATTCGCTACTACATTTTGTGGGCTTATAAAATAAGTTTGCGAATGTATCTGAGTATCTGAAGATACAATTGGCAGCTACATATCGGATACAGTTGTTGCGCTAGTATCTTGTATCTGTATCTCCAATACATCTTGCCTGAATATATTGTATTGGATCGCTATACAATCTCAAAGTATCTTTGTCCAGCCCTGCCAGTAATCCACCTGCTACAATCCAGTTCATATCCAGTAATTCGGAACATCGCTTTTAGTTCACAGTTTTTCACACCACGAGGCGTAGCTACCTTCAACGTTTAAAATTGGCCCGATGACGTATGCCACGTGGCAGTCAAACGAAACAGAGAAATAAAAAACCAGAGTACAATATCGACTATCCCTTCCGACCGCGAAGCGCAATCACCGGCTGACAAGCGCAACGTGTATGGCGAGCGGTCGGCGGGCATGTCGATTGTGAGTCAGCAGTTATTTTACAATGAATGCGTGTGCACAAGTCGCTTGGATGTACTTGAAGAAAGGCTAAACGTCGAAAGGGCGTCCTGCACTTCCTCTCATCTTCTTTAATATATGTCATCCGATCGCATTGTCGTCAGCCGCCGCGAGTTTCTTAAAAAAAAAGAAAAGCCGAGACTTCGTTTCATCGCTTCAGTTTTCGTTATTTAAAACAACTAATTTTTATAGAATACAAACTCATGAGGTCGTCATGATGGTCCTGAGTTTCAGAGCATACAGACCCAGAGACTCCCCGCAGGGGCGTCTGCGCAAGCAGGCGTTTGGTGTGTGGCGACACCACGGACCCGAGCTAACGGGGGGGTTTCAACCTCCTCCCACGCCTAGCCGTGCGTGGCTGAGCCGTGTCCGGGGAAAAGGGGATCCTGGGGGGTTGAGCCGACGCCGGGTGATTGGACCTTTAAGGCCCCCCCCGGCGGAGGCAACACACCCCTTTGGCCTCGGCTTCACGTAGACGGCACCCCTGGGCTGACCCACCCAGGGGAAATCGGCAGTCGCCTTTTCCTGTCTCTCTCTCCCCTCACCTTCGTCTTTCTCTCTTTCAATCTTTCCTGTCTTCTCCTCTTTCCATTTACTTCTAGTTTTCCTGGCGGCGAGGGTTAACCTTGTGTATCATATCCAGTCTTGGGTATGTATATTAGGTTATAGTGACAGCGTACGACTGGCGTCGTGCAGGCTTGTTCACAAGTCCAGCCGCGTCCCCTTGTTGGGCTCCGTGGTGGGCGGTCGGCGCTGTTGCCGAACACACAAATTTTGTCATGGCTTCTCAAGTATCCACCACCATTGATCGGTCTCGTAAAAGAGGCCGCACCGAGGAAACTTTTCACTTCTTCACACAGAATACAGCAACGTTCCCAAAGTACCACGTCATTCACAGTGAAAACACACCCGCAAGAAAGCTGTCCCCATTTTTGGTGGCCAAATCCATCAAAGATAAGATCGCACCGACGTACAAAGCCTCAAAAATGTCAAGCGGTGACATCCTACTCGAACTAACTGAAAAAGAACAAGTGCCGAAACTATCCGAATTATCCAGTATTGGTGAAGCAACAGTCACAATTTCTGTCCACAGGTCCCTGAACACCAGCAGGGGAGTAATATCCGAAGACGACTTCTTGAGCCTAAGTGACGAAGAGCTCCTTGAGGGTTTTCAAGACCAAGGAGTGATAAAAGTTCAAAGAATAGTCATCCGCCGCAACGACCAGGAAATTCCCACAAAACATGTCATACTTACCTTTGGTACAAGTGAAATGCCCACCTCTCTTGTGGCTGGGTATGTGAAAATCAATGTCAGACCGTACATCCCCAACCCCAGACGCTGTTTTAAATGCCAAAGATTCGGTCACGCATCCCACACATGCAGAGGAAAGGAAACATGCGCCAAATGCAGCGCCAACGATCACACTTCCGAAAATTGCACTTCATCGCCACTTTGCGTCAACTGTAAGGGAGATCACCCAGCGTATTCCCGGTCATGCCCATTCTGGAAAAATGAAAAAGAAATCATAGCTTTAACCATCAATGAAAAGATATCGTTTTACGAAGCGCGGAAACGGTTATCTCACCTTTTCCAGAGAAGTTACGCCGATGTGACGCAGTCGGGGGCAGCGTCACAAAGGCCTGAAATGTCCTCCGGGTCCACACAAAGTGGTCCGGTTGCAACTCCTTCCGCCCCCTTGATGGAAGCAGCGTCTGCTGCTCCATCCACCTCAAAGGGCCCGCAGACTCCGGTCTCGCTGGGCCCTAAAATCAATCGAACGCCAAGGCCTGAGACTCGCGTCTCAGCGCCGAGCTCTCGATCTTCCAGCGCCTCTGGCAAGGCGATGGAGGTCGATCCGAAGACCTCGGTGTCAACGACACCGAAGGACAAGCGCTCCCTGGAGCGCGCCAAACAGGAAAAGGTACCAATAACCATGAAAAGCAAGCGATAACCAAAATGGTTATCGCATTCGTCTGTAGTCTCAGTTCTCAATAATGTCACCTATCATACTTAGTTTTATCCGAACAATCCCCACAAGTACATTTGCTTAATTTTACTTCATCATGGCTTTTATCGTACATTGGAATTGTAGAGGTTTAATTCATAATTTAGGTGACATAAAGGACATCATCAACAAGTTCTCACCAGTGGCTTTTTGCCTCCAAGAGACTAATCTTGGTGCAAAACATGACCACTTCCTAAAGGGCTTTACAGTTGCCCGAAAGGACCGCGAACATTGCAACCGTCTTTCGGGAGGAGTAGCCATAGTTGTGCAGGGCAGCATTCCCACGCGAGATGTCCAAATGAACACATCTTTCGAGGCCGTAGCCGTCACCATTCTATCATACAAAACCATCACCATCTGCTCGCTGTATATTCCACCGCACACCCTTTTCACCACTAAAAACTTAGAAAATCTAGTGGAACAGTTACCAAAACCATTTATTTTAGTAGGGGATTTTAATGCTCATTCTACCCTTTGGGGTAGCGTGATGCAAGAGGGCAGATCGTTGAAGATTTCGTTTTATCAAACGATATCTGCCTTTTAAACTCGGGTGCTTTTACATATTTTTCGCTAACATCATGCACTTTTAGTTGTTTAGATCTCGCTCTCTGCTCACCAAGTCTGTTCACCGATTTTAAATGGGAAGTCCTTGGAAAATCATATGGTAGCGACCACCAACCCGCCATCATCGAACTCATGCCATCGTATCAAACACTCGCCACCAAGCCACGCCGGTGGAAATTGCAACTCGCAAACTGGCAGCTTTTTACGCATCACGCAAAGCTCGAGCACATTTTCTCACCCGAACTTTCTGTTCAGGAACTCAATAGAAAGTTCATTGACGCTATCATCTCAGCGGCGGAAAAGGCGATACCCCAATCATCTGGCATTGTGCGCAAAAAGTTAAATCCTTGGTGGACAGATGAGTGCACCGAAGCCAAAAAACAGCAAAACAAGGCATGGGGAACTCTACGAAGGTACCCGACTTATAGCAACCTCATAAGTTTTAAACAGGCAAAAGCCAAAGCACGATACATCCGAAGGCAGGCAGAAAAGAGTTCTTGGCACAAATACATATCATCCATTAATAGTTCAGCCACATCTAAACATATCTGGGATCAAATGAGGAAGTTCAGAGGAGAATACTCATCATACACAATACCACTGCTTACAAGTCCAGACACACAAACAACACTAGAAGACCAGGCCAACCTTTTAGGTGAACACTTTTACGATGTATCATGCTCAGCGAATTACACCGATGCATTCCTTAAGTACAAAGAAACGGCTGAAAAACAAAACCTCCCCACTGCTAGCGCCTCAGATTAATGTTACAACCATCCTCTCACACTACACGAATTAAATAGGGTACTTTCCGCCGGTAAAAAAACGGCAACAGGGCCTGACCGGGTACACTACACAATGTTGGCGCACCTGTCCCAAGCATCGGCGGAGGCTCTTCTCCAATTCTTCAACAAAATATGGGAATCCGGCATAATGCCTGAGGACTGGAAAAATGCGATAGTCATACCTCTCTTAAAACCTGGTAAACCCCCCAACATCCCCGAGCAACTACAGGCCGATTGCATTAACAAGTTGTCTGGCAAAAACATACGAGAGCATTATAAACATAAGACTGACCTTCATTCTTACATCAACACAGTTTATAGACTCACACCAGTGTGGATACAAAAAAGGCTGTTCTACCACTGACCATCTCGTCAGACTGGAACACGAAATACGAGATGCATTTCTACACAAACAGTACTGTCTCGCAGTTTTCTTCGACTTAGAGAAGGCATATGACACGACGTGGCGATACGGGATTCTTAGAGACCTTGCAGACATGGGGATTCGTGGAAGAATGCTAAACTGCTTATGTGATTTCCTTTCTGACAGAACATTTCAAGTACGTCTCGGCACAGTACTCTCTCGAGTATTTGTCCAAGAAAATGGCGTGCCACAAGGTTGCATTTTGAGTACAACACTCTTCATAGTCAAACTGAACTCCATCAACAAGGTCATACCTCCCACAGTCATGCACTCCGTATACGTTGACGATCTTCAGATCGCCTGTCGGGCCTCCAGCCTATCATCCTGTGAAAGGCAACTGCAAATAACAATCAATAAGCTTACGAAATGGGCTGGCCAAAACGGTTTTCGTTTCTCGGCACAAAAAACTACCGCAGTTCTTTTCACGCAAAAACGTGGATTGTACCCTGACCCTGCTCTTAAACTAAACAACACGGAAATTCCGGTAAAACAAGAATACAAATTCTTAGGAGTTACATTTGACCAAAAACTCAACTTCCTTTCCCATATAAATGCACTAAAAGTTAAGGCTAATAGAGCACTCAACCTTCTGAAGGTGTTATCCCATAAACACTGGGGTTCCGATCGACTCTGCCTGCTGCGCATCTACCGTTCCATCGTGCGCAGTATTTTAGATTATGGTTGTGTCATCTACGGATCGGCACGGGGGTCTTACATTCGGCGTCTTGACCCTGTGCACAATCTCGGCCTACGTCTATCTAGTGGTGCTTACCGAACATCACCTGTGCAAAGTCTATACGTAGAATGCAACGAGCCTTCTCTGTGTCATCGAAGAGCATTACTAACCTTGTCATATGTTTTAAGAATAAGGTCGTCACCTGAACACATCTGCTACGACATTGTCACAAAGTGTAATTCACGCTTACACTACATTAACAAACCAAACCTAATCAAACCACTTGTCCTGCGCTTCGAGGAACATTGCCACATTTATGCTATCCCTGAAGGAGCACTACACGTCGCTACTAAACCACCAAGACTGCCGCCATGGTTCGACCTGTCACAGCTTTGCGAATTTTCACTAAGCCGTTTCAACAAAAAAAGCACTCCACCAGAACACATAATTCAAGAATTCCATACACTTCAGCACGAATATAGGGATTACGAAGAATTTTACACAGATGGCTCAAAAACAGAAAACCATGTGGGTATTGGGATCGCGACAGCGGAAAGTGCAGTGTCTGTGAGAGTACCTCGTAGTTTTTCCATTTTTTCAGCTGAAGCTTATGCTTTGAGTGAAGCAGTGCGGAAAATCATCGCTGCCAAATACAAGAAAGCAATCATATACACCGACTCACTAAGCGCACTAAAAGCACTACATATAAAATCCGAATGTGAGCCATTAGTGGGTGACATTTTAAACATGGTATATTTAAACAGCCAGGCAGTTTCCATCCGTTTCTGCTGGGTCCCAAGTCATGTTGGGATACCTGGAAACGAAAGAGCAGATAAATACGCTTCATTGGCAGCCCACAAAACAGTAGACAATGTGAAAATTCCCCTTAAAGACATCCAGAGAACAATTCGTCTAGCTCTACTAGCGAAATGGCAACAACAGTGGGACACATGCACGAATAACAAGCTCCACATGGTGAAACCCATACTCGGTGAATGGAAGACCGACCGTCACCAACAACGGTTTATCGAAGTTATATTATGCCGACTTCGCATTGGACACACACACTTGACACACAACTTTTTGTTCGCAAAGGAAGAACAACCAACATGTGAAAAATGCCAAGAACCGTTAACACTTATGCATATCCTAATCACATGTCCCAACACTGAAACACAGAGACAAAAACATTTCAGCAAACTATACAAACAGCACGTACCTTTACACCCTGCTTTGTTTTTAGGAGATGACCCTATAGTACCTCTGCCTGACGTGCTAAGCTTCCTGAAAGAATGTAATTTGTTGAATAAGCTTTAAAAGTTCATCATTTAAGCGTCCATTCCTTAACGTCTTGTGTCTGGCGCAGCATAGCCTCAGCTGCTTTTGCGCCATAAAAAACCAAACTAACTAACTAACTAACCCAGAGACTGACGCCTCTAATTTTTGCAGGCGCCAGTTTAAGTATGCATACTTTTTTTTTCGCAGTTCAATAGGCATCAGAAATAAAGGAAGAAACTGTTTGTAAACGATTACTTGCTCAATGAGCACCTTCACTGAAGGATTGTAAGTAAGACGTACGATTCAGTTTAAATCCCTTTTCGCTTCTCAACCTCCTTATGAGACGTCTGAAATAGTTAATTTAATTACGCCCATTGTATGCTATACAACCCGTGTTTGCCTCTTTACTAAGTGTTGGTGAAAGCGTAATGAAACCGAATAGACTGATGTACAGGTCCGTGAAACCCACCTTTTTGTTTTATTGACCGTGCTGGTCAACGGAGGCATTAGGTCGTGTCCTGAACACGCCTATTTCGGCCAAGTTTATTCAGAACAAGAAATTCGTACAAGCGATCGAGTTCGAAGTTAGCACTCGCGTGGTTTCCTTGTTCATTCTTTTGTTGTTGTTTTATTGAGCTACTTGTTCGAGTAAGAAATGAAGTTTACACTAGCCTTGTAAAGCTTAAGAAAAAGCGAACTTGGTCGACCTTAGGGGCTTAACGTGCCTTCTTAGCTGATGGTACGTCTTTCCTTGGCGTAGACAGAGTGGAACCACAGCCTGTCGCAGACCATGCAAGAATGTAAAAACTCCAGCGCCAGAAACTAATCTGCGAACCTTGCTGTGGAACGCCCAATAGAAGCGCGAATATTTCGCCGCCTATTCTCGGCTCGCGCCACGCAGGGCAAACTTGGAGTGGCGACTGCGTGCACTGTACCCTTCTGTGGACCTCGCTTGGCGGTGGCTGCTGCTCTGCGCATGAGCGGCGAGGCGAGGTTAAACAGAAGTGTTACACAGCTGTGGCTTGGTTATCGATAAGAAACGGCATGAATGGTTTTTTGAGGACACCCGACGTTTCACATTCGATTTTTAAGATGTTCGCTCATAAAAAGCGTGCTTATGTGTTTAGAAGGTAATTCTCGTTAAATGAGTACTGACACGAATTTTAAATATTTTCGGGTTGTTGCTCTAAATAAAAACGCGGGTGTCGAGAACCCTAAAGAGTGTCGCAGTGCTTGGGAATGTATCGAATATATTTTTAATACGCCTACCTTAAAACAGCAGTTTCGGTTTCGGTATCGAGAGGGTGGCTTCGCAGTGACGTGCAAAGAGAGTTCTGACGTCACGGGAAGACTGCAACTCGCGACATACTAGCAACAGCTGCCTGTTTGCTGTCCGTCGCACGTGGTTCACCTAAACAACGATGAGTAAATTGTCGTCCAGAGATTTTGAGTGATTTCTGCGATTTAGGCTGTATGCAGGACGCAAATTTCGCAAAGCCAGTGAACTGTGTTGACATGTCGTGATAATGTCGATTGCGATGGGGCTGGCTTGTAGATGCTGGACGACGATTTTTAAAATCAAAGTAAAATATTTTGTACGCGTTGTCTGGCTCCGGTGTGTGGAGAGCGATGACAGTGCACACCATGGAAACGAAAGATGTCCCTTTTGGGGTGCCTCAAAATTCGTGTCAGTACTCCTTTAAAGCGTCTCGCGCAAGGACCCATTAAAAAATTTTCATTACGCGCTGAACGTTTCATTTTGTTCATGTGAGTAAGGGACCTATAAAATTCCCGAAAAGCCGTTCTTTTTGTTCTTTGTGGCGAGTGTTCGTATATCGTATAAGAAGGTATGCACTGCACCGGGCTATGGTTGGTCGAACACTGGATTACACCTAAGGTAGGTTATTGCACTAAACGTTATAAAACTAAAGAATCTAAGCAATGTTTTACGGATGTCTTTTTTTTTTTGTCAATGAGTTCCCTATATTCTGAGAGAGAGAGAGACAATATGATAGAAAGGCAGGGAGGTCAACCAGAACTGTAGCGTCCGGTTGCTACCCTGCACCCCCCCCCCCCCCCTATAGTCCGAGTCGCGAGACACTGAACTGCCCTGGTTTCATGTCGATGGCAGGCTGATATGACTGAATAGCTTTGCCACGGCGAGGGTTCTCAAGCCGAACCATTTTCCTGCGTTTTCTTTTGTAGAGATGCCAATGTTACGCGATGAGCGCAATCAATACTGACGAGCCTAATACTTGCATGGCGCGCCCCACCTCATTCTTTAACAGCGACACATTTTTTGTTCATCCGAATCATCGAATAACGAAGAAATGGCAGACATCAAGCAATTCTTGAATATGCTGTTAATAGAAGTATTGGTTTGTTCAGCAGCGAATGTCACTGGAAGGGTAATTTCATAAGTTACTGGCAGAAGATCACTATTGGTGGCACTATCAACAGTCGACCACGAAGATACAGAGAGACTACTACTAGGGAACGTTAGATCGATTGTAGTGCAGTTTAGCCCTCTCACGAATGTACAAAATCCAGTGTTTTTGCAAGAGAAGTTTTAAATGCGAAGCATTTCTTAGCGAACTTCGGCGACTTTGAGCGTATCTATCTATCTATCTATCTAGCCGCCTACGACTTTGTGCTCTCCTGGCCGTATCGTTAATGGGATTTATACCAAATTTGGTATGCCATAACATGACTGTATGACGAACATAAATGGCTGGTCATATCATGAAAATCATGACTAACTTGTCATGAAAAGTATGATTTACATGCCACGCTCATGGCCGGCTCGCGGCCGTTTCGTTAGCTTGATATACACCAAATTTGGGATTGAGTGACGTGACCGTATGACGAACAGAAATGACAGGTGGTAATATGCAGATAATGACGTGCATGTCATGTACAACATGATTTACATGCCACGCTCATGGCGCGCTGACGGCCGTTTCGCTTGCTTGATATACACCAAATTTGGTATTTCGTGACGTGACTGTATGACGAACATAAATGCCAAGTGGTAATATGAAAATCATGACATGTCATGTGCAACATGACTTGCATGCCACGCTCATGACACTCTCGTGGCCGTTTCGCTAGCTTGAAATACACCAAGTTTGGTATTGAGGGACGTGACTGTACGAGGAGCATAAATGACAGGTGGTAATATGAAAATCATGACCTGCATGTCATATACAACATGATTTACATGCCATGCTCATGGCGCGCTGACAGCCGTTTCGCTAGCTTGATATACACCAAATTTGGTATGGCGTGACGTTACTGTATGACGAACATAAATGCCAAGTGGTAATACGGAAGTCATGACATGTCATGTGCAACATGACTTGCATGCCACGTTCATGACACACTCGTGGCCGTTTCGCTAGCATGATATACAACAAACTTCGTAGTGAGGGACGTGACTGTATGACGAGCATAAATGACATGCGGTAATATGGAAACCATGATATGTCATGTGCAACATGACTTGCATGCCACACTCATGGTACTCCCGTGGCCGTTTCGCTAACTTGATATACACCAAATTTCCTGTTCAGTGACGTGATTGTATGACGAGGATAAATGACAAGTGGCAATATGCAAATCATGACATGTCATGTGCAACATGACTTGCATGCCACGCTCATGACACCCTTGTGGCCGTTTCGCCAGCTTGACATACAAATTTTAAGGTGAAAGCCTTTAATGTCTCATGTTCACGTCCGACGTCCGCCCGTCCGTCCGTCCCTCCAGCCGTGCCCTGGCAAAGTGCCACTTGGGCGCCGGGGCGCGCAAACGGACGCTGGTCGCGTTGGATTTTAGAGCGCTCGCGCTTTGCTTGCGTAGCGTCACTGTGACCAGCGTCTCTAATCATGCAAGGAGGAAGACGCGCGCATCACGTTCCATTCTGACCGACCCTGTCTCAGTGGGCGCAGGCGTTCGAGGAACACACTTTGGAATTGACAGGGTGTCCGTCAATGTAAACGCTGGAACGTGGATAGCGTCTGCACGATACGCAGAGCGCGAGAATACGAACGCATGCGAAACGGAGGCAGATTGGTCTCGCGTCTCGTTGCGATTCGAAGTAAAAAATTAAGCGGACGTAAGTGGCAGGTTGTAACATTAAAATCTACAATGCCATTTACATACCACGCTCATGGTGCGCTTGCGTCCAGTTCGCTAGCTTGATATACACCAAAATTTGTATCGCGTGACGTGACTGTATGACGTACACAAATGACAGGTCCTAACATGTAAATAATGGCATGCATATTATGTACAGCATGATTTGCTCCTTGCTGGCTGCTTCGCATCACATCGATTCCCACAGTGCGTGGGATCTGCCGGTTTTTTATCTACTGACCAGTTCCACAGCCGGTTACCGCAGGAGTCTGTCTTTAAACACCAAGAAATATGATGCGAATTGAAGTCCCCAGAAGTAAATATATCCAGCCCACAAACATTTAGTGCCCTGTCAAGAACGCTAGTACACTGAACACCGTAAGGAAAATAAGTTTATAATATATATCGGAAAACACCCGGGAAGGACCAGCTCTACGGTTAAAATTTTAGTCTGTATCCATAACTTGAAAAATAATTTTCGCCTTATGACATATTTTACCGGAAATGAACGTGATTAGACCTCCACCTCTAGTAGCTCGGTCTAATCGAAAACACCTGTAAGACTTAAAATGAAAACCGTTTTTCATTAGTTAACCAAGTTTCTTAATAAAATTATATTCGGATTAAGTTTATTTACAAGACAAAATAGGTCTACAGAAGCTGATAAAATGGAGCGGCAGTTTCACTGAAGAACTTTCAACGAACCTATGGTGAAGAAAGGGCAGCGGTCGAAATCGCCTTCTCTAAAATACTTTCTTTCAGGATAGGTTTTGGCTGACTTTTCTTCGATTTCGATTGAGGAAGAGATGACGAGTCCTCGTTAGCAGACGACATTGCTCTCTTTTGAGCTCTAACTATATGTTCTGCATCTGTCATTTCCAAATCGTGGATGGGCTGGTTTTCAGAGACAGAAGATGAGCTCGTGTGACGCAATATCAGTCAGTCAGGCATCTGTTTTCTTTTCCGCACTGGTACGCTGTACAGGTTTTATGTTTAAGGATGTTTCAGAGCACTGAACAGAAGCTTGCTTGACGGTATTCATTTTTTTCCGAAATAGCCTGTGAAATGCTGTCTCCCAGGTTCGCCAATAGCTGGTCCGTTGCCTTCGCTACTGCCTTCGCTACTGCCTTCTGCACAGCTGCTTCAATAATCGCGGTGAGATTGTTCTGGGACTACATTATGTTTAGCAGCAACTCCTGCATATCCAAATGCCTTTTCTTTCACAGTGATTGTGGCTTCACTCCTAGAACATCGCCGTTTATCTATTTCTAGAATCTGTACTTCTTGGGCGCGAGCTGAACAGTTGGGATAATCAGCGGCGTGATCTCCGCCACACAGGCAACATCGCTCATCTTGTGAAGTACAGACGTTTTGGGCATGGTCTTCCCCACATTTGCAGCAGCGTTGGCCCGATTTACAACCGCCTTCACTGTGACCAAATTGCCAGCAATTATGACACTGAAGTGGACGCGGTGCTAGCTGGTCTACTCTAAATACCATGGTCATATCTTAATCTCTGACGCGCATGTAGCACCCGCAAAAGTGGCAAAGACTGACTCACTAGGCCCCCTGGTATTGTCGACTACTCTATTACAGCGGTAAACTGCAATAACGCCAGCTGCCGATAATTTCTCCAGTATTTGCTGTGGAGTTAGACTAGAATCGACACCTCTTACAATTCCCTTGGTGCAAGCGAGGTGAGCAGGAATGAATGCACTCCCCGGAGTTCTCGCGAATGTGGAACATCTGAGCAAGTCAGCAACAGAGGTCTGGTCTGGCGATCTACACAAGATATCTCCTCGACCAAACTGTCTCATATCCGTTATCGTCTGATATAAACGAGTGACAGAATGACGCGATTACTGGATAGTCTGAGGGTTGTTCAGACGAATAGAGCCTCCAGTGGAAGGAACAAGGGCCACCGGGATTCTTGTGACTCCGCTGCGTGAGAAAAAAATCCAAAGGAAGGTCATTAGATGGGAGCGATGCCGTCCAAGGGGATAAACCCCTGCCAGGCGAGTTTTTAGACATCGGCCTCCGCTGACGACTTCAAAACTCGTCAGTTAATACGTATAGGATGCAAAGGAGAAGCGTTACTTGCCCTCGAATCTTAGCCAATCGACCAGAAGCAAGGAGCGCAGGCAGGCACAACCGAACACCTTTTCTCCAGAGTTCGGCACCTCGTCTTCTTACCTTGTCCCGCGCTGTTCGCACGTGCCTGAGTTGTCAGCGTTGATCCTGGCATGCTCCAGTCGGCGCTTCGCTTTCTCTGTTTCCCACGCACTCCGCAGATAACATGCAGGGCGTAGCAAACGGCTGGCGCGTGTACTTTAAATATATCTTGCGTCAATATCAGACCTTCCCCATTCCCCCCTCCATGCTGTTGCGTTGAACTCAAATAGGGTTTTTTCTTGTAACCGATGTTTGCAAACTGTAACCTTGTGACATGCGTGCTGAAAATAAACATGATTAATTTTCCCGTTTTCAAGTTATTGCAAATTAGAACACCCCTACGTTTTTTTTTTGGCTGCGAGGACCCCCCCCCCTTTGCTTTGGTGTGCGGCCCTCACCGTGTCGGGTACATGCAATTTGGCCCTCCGCCTCCAAAAGGTTACCGACCCCTGATCTATATAATAACATGAACCTTGTGCTCATGACAAGGAAATAACGTACAATTTTCTACGACATAGTCTATAGTCATGTCATTGCGTACTTTTCTCCAGCATGTTTCCAAAATATTGCTTCCACTTCCTTAAAGAACATGAACAGGCAAGTGTTTGGGTGCACCAATCCCCCACGCGTCTTGCAGGCTAGTAATACAGCTTCAGGCTTCCACGCTGCATTACTCCTAGACCTGAAGCCTCGTAGAGTTTTCCAGAGACTCTATAAAGCAGAGGTCTCAAACACGCGGCCCGCGGGCCCCATGCGGCCCGTGAACCTCTCGCTTGCGGCCCGCGGCCCGCCCACATGACTGTCTTCACCCCATATTTTTCTAAGCATGTTCTTGAGCTACTCAGGTATGACTGCCCTAAAGCATTGTTTTCGCGAGCCACCTCATATGGTCACCCTGTGTTGAAGCATAAACGTGAAACAAAAGCTATATTTCAGAATCGGCGTCCAGTTTTTTGCCATTTTGGAGACCGCGGCATCGACTTGTGGCTGGAAACCTGGCGCCAAATATCCTTCAGAAATGACTTGTATATCAGATAAAAGGTTTTTTTTTTTAATGTGCACAATCTCTACAAGCTACCCTCCCCCCCCTTCCCCGCTCCTACTTTCTTGACTGCTTCGGCCCTTGTGGGTATAAATTTTGTGTATGCGGCCCGCTGGCTGAGGCGAGTTTGAGACCCCTGCTATAAAGGATGGATGGAAGCTATGAGTGTCCCTTTTACAACGGGGCGGTGACAAGTCTGCCACCAGGCTCGACAAATAAACAAAAAATACTTTTTAGTCTTTTCTTTTTTAAGTTGGCCTAATGCCTTAATTGTCTGTTTCGATTAAATCTATCTCACTTGAGGAAAAAAAAACGCAACTTCATAGCCGAGTTCTCTGACCTTTGCGGCAGAGTGTCCTTATTTTTTCCCACTATTTATTTTTGTCCCTTTTCTCTAGTTTTCTGCAACCAATACTCCCACCGTCTCTTACTTATTGCTATCGCGCGCGTGTCCAGCTTTCGAAAGCCTCGATACACCCAGCGCAGCCTGTTGGACAAAATGCGAAGTGGTCTCCGTGTTCGGCGGGTGGCTGCGTAGCGGAAACGGAGTGTCGATACGCCTAACCTATTCTAACACGGTGGCCCAGAGCCACGAGCGTGGTGGATGGACCGTTAACCGAAGGTCCAGGGCCTCTTCGTCCCCTTAACATAGTGCTGTTCACTTGTTTTTGGCGAAGTCACCAGGCGCGTCGTAAAAGTCGTTTGTTTTAGCGAAAAGCCGCTACTTGATAACTTTTTCAGAATTTAAAAAAAAATGTTCTCACCGGTGAATGGATTACGTTTTAAACAATGTTTTGAATCAGCTTCTGTGGTGGCGAGTGAAGTCAACAGCCGGAATAAGAAAATACATTCTAGTGTTACTCTCTAGTGGGAAGCAGAGGAACGCGTGGTGCGCGTTAATTTTCCGTGCGCCACGCTTTGCCCGCTTTACGAAGCTACCGAAATTTCACCAAGAGGTCCTTACTATAGCCTGCCGTATACAAAGGTGGTAAGCCATTGGGAAGGCTGTGTACTGGCATATGAACAGGCAGAAACCGGCTTCACTTTTGCTACAGGAAGGCTCGCTTGCGGAAGAAAACGGGAGTTTCTTCTGTTGAGAACTGCAGTATGGTTCAGTTAACTTTTTGTGCTTGGTGGTGGTGGCATGCTCCTTTATGGGGAAAAGCTTCGCATGAAATTCGCTCCTACGGTAGGCACACTGTGCTTTTATTTTTCGTTTTCCACAGGACTTAACCAGCCTTTAAACTTGAGCTGATATTCCCACAGTTTACGACACAGCAATTCATACGCGACATTGCGAAGCACCGCCAACAGCCTTACACGGCTGCGCTCATGGGTGGGCTGCTGCACGGAGCACGCCAATTCCTTTCGTTCACTCCCGCACCACGGCGCCACCGGCTCAGTGCACGTTTCCTAATAGGATGGTCATACTTGGAAAGCTTAAAAAAGCTAGAAACAGCGACATGGCATACTTCCACGCTTGAAAGTCCCCAAAAAATG
>JALIZH010013600.1:0-38518 GCA_030522465.1 Rhipicephalus appendiculatus
CTGTCTCTTCCAAGGCATACTGCTGGAACGAACTCTACGGCTGCGATTTTGTGGGCCCTATAGCGGGGGTTCTGCAGCACTATGAGCAAGACTGCGCCTTCCACGTGTTCCCCTGTCAACGATGTGGCGAGATCATGAGGATTGATATGCTAGCTGCCCACTACATTGGCCGTTGCAACCACAGATCGTCATCTGCGACTCTTCCCGAGTGTCCGCGCCGAGATGATGATGCCACCGTCCCTGGCGGTGTCAACAGTCCGAGTGGATCCGTAAGCGAAGAGGAACAGACGCGTGATTTAGAACTGACACGTATCGAACATCTTGAGTGCAAGTTCGACGCTCTCGTGGAAATAGTCGACACTATAACTGACCTGTTGGATCAAACTGAGAAGCGTGTGGGCAGGTTGGAGATGTGACTTTAAGCTACGTGGCTCTAATCGCCGAGAAAAGAACGCTGAAGACAACCTTCTGGGCGCCGCAGAGTGCAGCAACGCATGTCCAATTTGACAATGGAATCAATTTCCCAGCAAACAGAACGTACGACGAGAGTGACGCCGGGCCGTATGATACCGAATATTCTTCATTAACAGGAAGTTCGCACGCGATTCGTTTGTCTCTGAAGAGTGCATACTCAGATTGCAGTAACAACTGGTCTCTGTCACAGTGGTGAAGGAAAGAAGAGGTCTATGTGATGCCATCAACCCTTCACTGTAGGGTCTACTTTCGCGTCGTCAAGAAGCATAACCCTTCGCATTGTAAGGCGAGATTTTCAAGAGGAGACGAATATGTGGATGGCTAAAAACTCGAGGAAGGGTGTACCTGAAATTAGCGACTCTATTCCGTCTAAGGTGCAGCATCAATACCAAGCAAGAAGTTGTCACAATGTTCCTTTGAAAAAAACTGATATGGTGCTTACATTAGTCGGGAACCATGTTACACGACCGATCTCACAAGACTGAGTGCTACTGATATCGCCCCCACTTGGACAGTAAATGGCACGAAACTTGGCTCATCTCGCATCGACGCTTCTCGGACGAGTTTTGGAGCTTCATGCTGACCGTCGTCGCTTGATTTCTCGATTGGTTGAATCAGTTTCAACATGACATTTTTTATATCGTTTTAAGTTTCATGAACATTCAGTGACCACTGACTACGGAGGCCAGAGTGGCCATTTTTTATTTCTGCGAAAAAAATAAAGTTCTCGTTTTACAATGTTTTCGTCAAACATAGCCACCCTGAAAGAAAGGTCGCCAGGCAACTCTCTTACGTGACACTTGGGTAGGCACTAAGTCGGGCTAGTTGGTTAACATTCATTTTAAAGGCCTATTAACTGCGCTATTAAACACGGACGAATACGAGTGAAAGACGGGATTTCCTTCTGTATTTTTCTGGATTCGGAATATGGATTGTTTCCTGGCTTGTGCGCGCATGCTCACTACAGGCATTTACAGATTCTCATCCTGTAATGACTTCCTGGCTAGCACAACGTCCATCCATGTGTTCATTTTCTCAACGTGAAAGTTGCTTTGCGGGGCGGTGTCCAAACTGCAGAATGGTGGCTTTAAAACATTCGCTATGAAAGAGATTTCCGGCCTCTGCCTCGATGTCCATATCAACAGCAAGCCAGCGCGATCATGTGAACATCCCCTGCACATTGCCTGTATCCTATGACAAAACCAAATAACTGTCACCCAGTCATGCGTGTGTGGCATCCAAATTCAAAGCAAATTGAAGAACTGAGAAAAACAAAACGCGATGTTAGCTAGTAGTCGCTGCTCATCCACAATACCACGGCTTTACTTGCCATTATTTTTTTTTCAGGGCCTTAGTTGGGCATCTGAATTGCGTACTGTGGAGTTCATGCAAACCGCCCAGCAATTTTCAGGTGGCCGTGGACGGGAATGAAAGCCGTGTCTTCGGGTTTAGCGTGGGGACCCCTTAATCGCCGAGCTACCAGGGCGCGCGACTTCCAAAGATAACCTTAGAACTAGGAGCCATACGTGATTTACACGATTAATTGCGTTAGCGTTGGTGACAGTTTATTTATCTCCGCCGATGACGTGACTGTGATGACTTCTATCTTCAACCAGTTCCCAACGGTTGCGTGACTGCAAACGAGAAAACGCACATAAGTCATTGGTACGTGACATGAAGGGGAGGATCGGCAGTCTAACTTCTACGGAATTATGTTAGCGCAACGCAACTAAGTTAAGACAGAGTTCGTGTGGTTTGTTTAATTATCGTATGAATAATCCTTTGTCTTCTTGGTCGACAGCGGCTGGATAATGTTGGCTTTGACAAAAACCAAACCTGCGACTTCTAACTCAAGAGTGAAATGGCACACCCACCGCGATTCAGCGGTGGCTAAAAAACTGATCAACTTGGCTTGTCAGTTCAAGTTTCATGAGTGTTGCATAAAAAAAAAAGTATGTGTTCTTAGCTGCACTCAAGGGACGTTATGGCGCCAGCTCTAATAACTTTCTTTGTTGGCAACTCGTTGTAGGATGTGCAGTTTCCTTTAAATTTGACGACCCTCCATGCAAACTTGTGAACTGCGTAAACGCGCACAGTCTGCCTTCACTGTACGCGAATGGAGCGAGCGCGAGACAGCTCAAGCGCACACACGTCTTACTCCTACGGCAGTGGTCGGCAACCTGCGGCCCGCCGGGCAGTATTATGCAGCCCCCTGGACGACGACCAAACACTTCCCCTCCCCTTGTCACCTCTTATCTGAAGGCCAGCACGGCAGTTTTGATATCAAATGGGTTGTTTGCTTGTAAGTTATGTTTGCATCCTTGCATATTAGTTCTGATCTTATTAGTATTCTTCTTCTTCATGCTTGTGCACTTCTTTCCTTCATGCTTGTGAATTGCAACTTTGTGACATGCCTGCTGAAAATAGACGTCAGTTCTACATTTCTAATCCAGTTTTCTAAATTTCCATCCATTCTTTGGTTTTTGTACATTGCCTGCAACTCGCCCCCCCCCCCCTCCCCCCCCCCGATTTGCCGTGCGTCCCCCCGCCGTGTCACTTTAAGCAACTGGACCTTCCGCCTCTAAATTCAAGTTTTATTTACAACATGCGCGAGTATATTGTTGAAGGCCACCCTAGCAAGAAAGCTGTAAGCAAACACCTTGATGAGGCCAGGGGGGCCGCAACTAGGCAACAACAGCAGTTCACTCATGCGCAGTTCAAACAAGGCTTTTCATTGTTTTAGTTTAATTAATAATCCATCTTCGTAGAAAGCGCAAAACTACGCACAGGAACAGCAAGAAAGAAAGACTGTGTGTAGTTCTGCGCTTCCTACGAAGATAGATCTGTACCAACTGGCCTCATCTACTTGTTTATTAGGTTTCATTAATAAAACACGTGCTTCTTTGGTGATAAATACATATAATACATGCATGCGCACTCTGAACAGGTTAAAATACACGTGAATAACATGACCACCCCACCAAGGAAAAAATATGTACTGCTACACTGTCAAAATGGATAAGGTTGCTGACCCCTGTCCTACTGTGTTGGTTTCTTCACCACCGCATAGAGGGGACTATATTAGGTTGTGATATTTGGTTTGTACACCGACGTTTTAATCAGGACTGCAGCTGTGCCGTGATGAGTGACAATGTTGTCAGTTCATGATGAAACAAGGTGCTGCGCAAAGGACACAGGGACAAGGAAGTGAACGAGGACGGGCGCAGACTCGCGACTGGAATTTTTGAAAAGCAAACACATATTTATACGACACAAACTGCAAATTCATCTATGCGCATGCGAGGAACCTGCTTTCATTATCGTACAATCTTATGGAGGTATCACTGACACAAATGTCTCTTTTTTTCATGATGAAGAAAGCCTCGGCAAGCTCACGTGCCAACTGGTCCCGACTTCGCCTCAAGATTTTCGTTGACGCCAGCAAAGGCGTCAACGAAAATTGGTTGTACGATTCTGCGCATTCCAAGACAGTTAAACGGGCCATTGGCATGTTTTGTTTGAGGGGAGCCTTGGAGAAGTCATGTGTTCACCTGGTACATGACAGCCTAAATAATCAGGTTGCCAGGTTGTTGAAAGCTGGTTACCCTACGGCAGTCATGGTTGCGGTGGCGGAGAAGCTCCTGCAGAGGTACAAGGCAAGTGCGATACAGGTTTGTGAAAGTCGTAAACAAGTGCGACCGGCAGTTGTCCCCTACATCCACAGGGTGGCACACAACCTGAAAAATGTTGCCAACCGCCATGGTGTGCCAGTGGTCTTTTCTGCCCCACGCAAACTGGCTTCACTATGCCCCCCGCATCGCCTCTGCAGATAGGAGCGGACAAGTTTGCACTAAAAGCCACGCCACTCAATTCGTCACGTGCTCGACGGGGGGTAGTCTATGAAATCTCTCTGACATGCGGAAAGTTATACATCGGCCAAACGGGTCGGTGTATAAATGAAAGGCTAAGGGAACACCAGCTTTCCATAAAGAACGGACAAGGTTCCAATTTGCCTCTTCACTGCAGCGCATGCCCTTCGGCTGCTTGTGGCAAACCGTGCCAGCCTTTGCTGGCGTCAACGAAAATCTTGAGGCGAAGTCGGGACCAGTTGGCACGTGAGCTTGCCGAGGCTTTCTTCATCATGAAAAAAAGAGACATTTGCGTCAGTGATACCTCCATAAGATTGTACGATAATGAAAGCAGGTTCCTCGCATGCGCATAGATGAATTTGCAGTTTGTATCGTATAAATATGCGTTTGCTTTTCAATAAAATCCAGTCGCGAGTCTGCGCCCGTCCTCGTTCACTTCCTTGTCCCTGTGTCTTTTGCGCAGGCACCTTGTTTCATCATGTGCGACCGACTCGCCCAGCAACATGCATTATTGTCAGTTCACTTTTTTGTTTAGTCAGGTCAGGCATCCTTGTGAACCGTTGGCGCCAAGGACATTCCCTATTCGAACAAAGTTGGTCAGACAAAATTTATCACCATGGGAAGCCCTGCCTAATTTTCTGCCGATGACGGCAGTGAATTGTTGGCTATGGGATTGGATGAAATTACCAAATTTATTGGAACAGCACAGAGGCAAATATATGTCACTCAACAAAGAGCATCATCGCGCACTGCACATATAATTATGATGTAGCAAAGGTCTTGTTTCAGCTCATTCTTAGTTAGAACTCTTAGCTATAGAAACCTAGCTTCTAAAAAAATACAGCCAAACTTCACTGTTGGAACGCCAAGTACCGAATGACTTTTCAACAGCTGTTCTTGGTAGAGCCTTTCATGCCCGGAATCCATGGTAACGCTTGTGGGCATCATAAAAGGGTATGCGACACAGACATTGGGTAAAGCCCACGACTGACCGCTGGTCCACTAAAAATTAAGGCAACAGTTAGCCCAACAAACGGGTTTGTGCCACCCGCCGCGGTGGTCTAGTGGTTAAGGTGCTCGACCGCTGACCCGCAGGACGCGGGATCGAATCTCGGCCGTGGTGGCCGAATTTTCGGTGGAGGCGGAAATGCCTGGGGCCCGTGTACTTAAATATAAGTGCACGTTAAAAGGAACCGCAGGTACTCGGAATTTCCGGAGCTCTCCTCTGCGGCGCCTCAAATAATGATACCGTTGTTTCGGGACGTTCCCCAAGAATTATGATGATTGTTATATTTAACAGGTATGTGCCACAGATATTGGGTGAATCCCACTACACGCAACTTCCACTAAAAAACGCCAGGCCTGCGCGGAACGCGCAGCACAGTCACAGCGAAAGCTGTAAGAGCGGCCTTTCTAGAGCCTGTTTAAAACACTCTTGGGGCAACTACTACAAGCACACTTGCACGGTACCAACTACGTCATAAATCATCATAATAGTTGTGTAGCGGGGAAGCGTCAAATATGCCATTATTTGTCATTCTTCGGAAAAGCGCGGTACCCGCTAGTCACTTGTGACGCATTATGTGCGCTTTGTTGATGCTGTGGCCGACGACGATGAAGAATTATGACTCAGGCTTTCGTAATGGGTTGGTGCATTGAACGACCCACTCGTTACGCAATTCGCATTGTGTGACGCCTGGTTGTTTCTGTACTGTTCTAAAACGCCTTACAACACATGTCAACGCAATTCCTTACATGAGATGAAGCCTGCATAGGGTCAGTTTGCAACGCAGTTGCAAGCACCGGCGTAGCTCGGTGGTTAGAGTGCTAGGCTACCACGCAAAGGGCCCGGGTTCGATTCCCGTTCCGGCATAGGTGTTTTTTATTTATTTAGTTTTTTTCCTTATTTCGCGCGATAGTGGTTACAGGCACCGGCGGCGGCGGCGGCGGACAACTAGGGCGCAAAAACGACTCTTGTTGTGATCTCACAACAGCTTTCGCTGTAAAAGGAAGAAGGCAACAGTTAGCCCAACAAATGGCGTACGCGTTACCATCGTCATATCACTGTCAAGTGGTAATTTGTGGTTATACGAGTAAAAGGTGGTGACCATACTACTGCCTGAAAGCTTAGCAAAGAGTGTTTAATAAAGAGCAGAAATAACAACATATCTTAAACTTGCAAAACATAGAAATGCCTTAGCGTGACGAAAGTAACGCCACCAGCTTCGTTGTTTCATCGGTGTCCGTGAAACGGAGCTGTCTGATCTTTTTTTTTTCCTTTGCGGAGAACGAGCATACATATCAACACCATATATATGATATATCACACAAAGCCGTCAGCAAAGCTAGAAAATGCGCCGACATCGCGTGATCAAGCAATCGAAACGTTACTTGCTTTATCTCAGTACAATAGTAGTCCATCATTGTAAACATCAGAGTCAGTATCATTATTAGACAAAGAAGGGCCGTTTTCGGTAGCTTATTTGCCCACGTACGGTACGGACATGGTCTTTAGATGTGTAAATTATATGCATGTCTGCGCATTTACTGGTTCCGTTGATGGCATTGGGGCGCATGTGTTGAGTTGTTCCAGTAAATATGTTCGCGTTCCCCAAGGAATGAAAAAATGTTTGGTGCTGGGTGCCTAGCTTATCCGGAAGTTCGTTCTGGGGTTTGCTTTTTCACGCCTAACATACTGATAGTCTCTTGATGATGAATAAGGGGCTCTTTATATGGCCCCGTGTAATACGACTGGAAGTTAAAATTGCTCACTTCTTTCGTAAGACTTTTTTTTTTTTTTTTGCTGAGAGTAAGTCGAACCTGCAGTATTAAAGAATAGTGATTATACAAGATATTCCCAGGTACTCGCGAGCACTATTACGCTATTGCGTGCAGACTGTTGAAAATTGACTTTTTTAGGGTTCGGCTTCTGGTAACCGCTAAAGGCTGAAGAGGGCTGAAGCCGTAGTGACAAATATAAACTATGTCAGCACACCAAACGTTGCCACCGGTCCATTACCAAAAATTGTATAGCCGAGGTATCACGAAGACTTACGCTATTTGATGGAAATGCACATTGGAATGGTGGCGCGAATTACCCAAGGAACACAGAGCATAATAATAGAACATGTATAGAACATGAAAACTATGACCACAACCTGTCTTTCCTCTGTTGCGCGTCTCGCTGATGCTGTCTCATTCATTCGAGTCAACTAGCCCACGTGTAAGTGGTATTAAGACTAGCCACTTCTCCGTAAGGGTCCGGTGGCACACAGGACTTCAGTATCCGATAGTCTTGGATTTCATCCTGAGGCGAGAGGTAGCAGCTCTTAAGATGACGCCGGTTGAAGATCGGACTCCACATGAATACAACTTGTTCAATGGGGTCGTACCAACCTTTAAAAGAACCACGATATGTCAGCGGTTGTACCCGCCTCGCCCGAAGCGTGCGACGCCGCCGAAACCACGCCCGAATCCTCCGCGGCCTCCTCCGCCACGGCGAAAGCCTGGGTTTCTTCCCCGGTAAAAACGACCTTGTCCTCCATACTGTGCTTGAACGCAGAGAAGTCCTATCACCAGAATGACGAGTAACAAAGTGAACTTCATGGTTACTGCGAACAGTGGGTACTTCCGCTACCACGATGGTTAATGTTTTGGTAATACGAAAGAGGAGTCGAGAACCGCCTTATATACGAATGTTGTTCTTGGCATAGTGCCGGCGTTCGGTACACAATACTCTCTGTCCGTAAGAGTGGCGCCGTGGCCTTCGCCACACGTGCCTTTGTGATCGAGATTAGAATGCAAACAGGACTCCATCATTGTCTTGATAGATGCTGACTTAACGCACACCTTACAGGTTTGCCCCATTCATGAATCAGATGTTCAAGACCGACAAACAGGACGTGCGCCTTACGGACACAATTTCTCATGGTTACTCTCTCTCTCTCTTTCTCTGCGCCACACATAAGACTTAGACTGGTTTTTTTTTCTGTTTTTTTTTCGGAAACGGTATATCCCCTCTGTTTGTAGAGACGTGCGATCCTTGAACCTTTAACACTTTTCTCACCATCGTCTATCAGACCACCTATTCATCCTATTGGCCAGGGGTCTCAAACACGCGGCCCGCGGGTCGCATGCGACCCAAGTGCCCCACGCGTGCGGACCACGGCCTGCACATGACTGTCTTCGTCTCAAAGTCTTTTCTTTTCTTTTTTTTTTTTTAAATAAGCGTGTTCAAAAGCTACACAAACGACTCTGGTCTCAAGCATTTTGTGTGTGTATGTGTCTGTGTGAGGCACCCCGTGCGGTCAGCTTGTTTTAAAACATAAACGTGTGACAAAGACCCATACCTAAGAATCGCCGTCCACATTTAAGTCATCCAGCTGTACACATCAGTATCGAATTCTGAATGAAAAAAACGCTGCGCAAAAAACGCAAGGACGGAAGGAAACACTTACAACAGACGAGCGCAAGAAAAAGAGATTGCCTTCATGTCGCGATAGAGCCTTAGCGTGTTATGATGGTGATAATGCTTTTTTCATGTATAAGTATTCGTGTTTCTTCAAATAAACTCAGTTGATAGTATGCGCTCGTCTGTTGTAAGCGTTTCCTTCTGTCTTCGGGTTTTTTTGCGCAGCGTTTTTTTTTTTTTATTCAGTATCCTACACCAACTTCCCCACATCAAGCTCCTTCTGCAGTATCGGATTCTTCCTGAAAACCTGCCGCGAAATTCCCTTCAGAAATGGCCCATATATGAGATATGGGAAAGGCCTTCTTCCATATGGCAACGTTAGCTGACTTTTTTTTTTCATTTTCTGTGACACATATGCATTTATGAAGTTTTCTGATTTCTGTGGCACATACCCATTATCTGGGCTAACTGTTGCCTTCATTTTTAGTGGGCTAGTGGCGAGTCGTGTGATTCACCCAGTTTCCCTGGCGCACACTCGTTTATGATGCCCACCTGCGTTACCACGGATCCCGGACATGAAAGCCTCGACTAATAACGGCTTCGCTGTTAAAACGCGTTGTGAGCGTAACTCACAGACATATCTAGCTTAATGAAAACCAGCAGATAATGAAGCCACAGAAGGTATAGGGGACATTAACTGCACTGTTTTAAGTGTGGTATAGTAATTGTGATATAGACATGAAGAAAGTAAAGTGGACGAACAGACAATTTGCCGCCAGCAGGGACCAAACCTGAACCTTTCATGATGTATGCAGCGCTAAAAACGAAGACGAAGGAACGATAGTGCACAGGACGAGCGCTGCTTTTTTTTTTTTTCCTCGCAACTGAAAGATTTATTTCGTAAAACGAAACGGGAAAACACTGCCTGGCATAGCGGACATGCGCAAAGCAGGAAAGTAAAGCAAAGCAATTTTTTTTTCTCTCCCACGTGCGCGCCTTTAGATATTCAAACATGTCACTTGAGATTGCTTTCCAACTTGCCCAACTTTCCATTCTACCAAATCTGAAGCCTTCGGATTACGCTCCCGATGCTCATAACAAGTGAGCGTCATCCACTTTATCGGGTATTTATGAGCATGCAAACCTGGGAACGTTAGTCAGTGCCGCTCGTAGCCATGAAGGGCGAGTGGGGAACACTAGCTCTTTTCTTTGCCAGCTGGCGTTACGCAGCGTGGAATCCCTTAACGAGCGGACAGCCTTCAGGTAGTATGCGATGGCCTATTGGTCAGCTTTCTGCTGCCCTTTATAGCAATAGCTTAACTGAAGCATGCAGATACATCGTTAGAAAACAGCCTACAGCGACAATTAGTATAAATGCAATGAGAATATAGTACGTTAAAAGTGGCCCACACTTTCACCACTTTGTTAGACGAAAGAAAACTAGACCAGATAATGCTAACAGACATGTTTTATCCACAGGCACTGCCGAGGCTGAAGCATGAAAAAAAGTGATTATGATGGCTACATACAGATTAGAACGATGAGGCACGTCAAAAGTGCTTACAATAATCATAGAAATACTCGTACACAGCAGCAATTTCATTGATCCGCTTGCATTACGGCAACTCTCTCAGAAAAGTAGGACATGTTTCAGGTCAATCGTACACAAATCGCAGGCAGCGCTCTGACATTAATTGAACAAATCCTGGCCCGACGCCGGCAAATCTCGCTCGCGCTACTTTCATCCAAGTGAAAGAAAAATAATAATGATAGTATTAATAATAATAATAAGAAGAAGAAGAAAAAGAAGAAGAAGAAAATCAAGTATTTCTAAAGGCACGTGGGAAGCACTCTGTGATCGAGATTTTTACCACTTTCACAAGGTTAAAATTATGTTACATCACTAAATATAACAAATAATAATAATAATAATATTAATAATAACCATAATAATAGTAATGATAATAATACAAATAATAGTAATAATAATAATAATAATAATAATAATAATAATAATAATAATAATAATAATAATATCTGTGGTTTAACGTCCCAAATCCACGATATGATTATGAGGGACGCCGTAGTGGAGGGCTCCGGAAATTTTTGACCATCTGGTGTTCTTTAACGTACACTGACATCGCGCAGTACACGGGCCTCTACTGTTTCGCCTCCGTCGAAATGCGACCGCCACGGCGGGGATCGAACCCTTGACATCACTAAAGAAAATGTTCTTGTTACTCTTGTGCACAACACGCGTATGTGTGAATACGCGTGCACATTTAGACAGGAAACCATACGTTTAGCTTATGATCACTCGCGACACGGCCAGCGCCTGCAAGTATGCAAAGGATATAGCGCTGTAAATATAATGTCACGTTTCGTTTACGCATAAAACCAATATTCACAAAAAACTTCGCACTGCATTCGTGCGTGAATATTCGAGCGCATCCTGATGCTGGACATATTAGTGAACTCAGGCAACCATTGGCAAAAATATTTAAGAAAGATAAATACTGTTAGTTTCGCCCATGATGTTCGGGGTCGATGGAAAGCTTCAATATTTTGTTCTATTATAAAATGCTAACAGCGCATAAAAAGTTAAGGAACGGAACAAACAGAGGCAGAGAGAGCTTGCTTCCAAGTATAAAAAAGTTTGGTTTCGGTTGTAGTTTGGTTTTGATAAAACAAGTGTACTTATTCAAGGCGAGGTAGAGGGTACGAGAAAAAAAAAAGAAAGAAAAGGCGCTGAAATCATTGCCACACCATCTGGCATGCTTCGAACGTACAATCATCTATGTCCTAAAGGCCAGCTATGTTATCCATTTATTTATTTATTTATTTATTTATTTATTTATTTATTTATTTATTTATTTATTTATTTATTTATTTATTTATTTACAATACCTCAAAGGCCCCAATGAAGGGGTTTTACATCAGGGGTGGGCTATTACAATGGGTTAAAGGGGTAGATGCTCGATCGCTACTTTGAAGTTGATGATACTGGAGTGGTGCACAACGTCAGGAGGAAGGCCATTCCAATCTTGTGCGGTCTTGACAAAACAGGATGAAAGGTGCGCAGTGGTGTGAGCAGTTGGCGGGTACACAGCTTTCCCGTGGTTGATGCGGTCTGAATGACGATGGGTTGGCTTGATGGCAGGAGTACGAGGTGATGCATGATAGAACTTGAAAAAGTGGCACAGTCGAGCTATGCAGCGGCGTGACGAAAGGGTAGCGAGGTTATCACGAGAATTAAGTTCGGTTACGCTCGACTGATATGAATAATCTGAAAAGATGAATCTTGCTGCCCGGTTTTGCACAGCTTCAAGTGTTGTTACTGTTGTTACAGCTTTAGTGTTGTTACTCTGATGAGGGTCCCAAACAGCGCATGCGTACTCAAGTTTTGGTCTGATTAGTGTCTGATAAGCGAGTAGTTTGACAGGGGTAGGGGCTAGATGAAGGTTTCGACGTAGACAGCCAAGAGCACGGTTTGCTTCGTTAGTAATGTGCGTTATGTGAAGAGACCATGGTTAAATCAGAAGATAAATGGACACCTATAGATACTTTTATGTACTTACGCATGAAATTTGAGTGTTGTTAATGAAGTATGATGGAGATGGGTAGTACTGTCGGCGATGAAAAGACACTAGTGACGTTTTGTTTGCGTTTAAGGACATTAACCATGTTTTACACCAGATTTCGATTTTATGAAGGTCAGCCTGAAGTTCATGAACATCTGATGTGTTGTTAATTGGGCGATAAATGACACAATCATCCGCGAAAAGTCTAATATTAGAGGAAAGATCATTCGGAAAGTCGTTAATATATATAAGGAAAAGCAATGGTCCTAGGAGCGTGCCTTGAATCACGCCTGAAATAACGGGGCGTAAAGACGAAGAAAGATTATTTGCATAAACGAACTGCTGGCGGTTAGTTAAAAAGTCGCAAATCCAATCGAAAACTAACGGGTCGAGATTAAGACAGGAAAGTTTTAAGAACAAGCGTTTATGCGGAACTTTGTCAAAAGCTTTTTTCGAAATCTAAAAAAAAGTGCGTCTACTGGTATATTTACATCAATGCTAGAGCTAACGTCGGTAGTAAACAGAGCTAGTTGAGTGTCGCACGAAACACCTTTCTGAAAGTCATGTTGGTTTTTATTAAAGAAATTAAGAGGTACGAGGAAGTTGACTATGCGGGAATAGATTACGTGTTCCATTTTTTTAGAGCATACACTTGTCAGCGAAATGGGACGATAGTTTTTGGGTGAATACGAGTTACCTTTCTTTGAGATTGGAATGACCTTGCCTACCTTCCCGTCTTGGGGCACCACTCCAGATGAGAGTGATTGCTGAAAAATGTTAGATAAAATCACACTTGTTACAATTTTAGTGTTCTTCAATATTTTTGTGTTAATGCCATCTATACCCATTGATGAAGTCAGCTTTAACGAGTCGATTATTTTGGAAATACCATTGGCATGAAATACGATTTTCGACATGATCGGGTGGCATAAAGAAAGGACATTGGGAAGGTCACCGTCGGGTTCTATGGTGAACACAGAGCAGAAGGTTTCATTTATAACATGCGCAGTATAGTGGTCAGGAATTGAAACATTTTGTTCGTCTCGTAGTATAATGTTCGATGAAGGGGTAGTGGATGATGGGTTAATTGTTTTCCAAAATTGCTTAGGATTTTTTTGGAGCATATCAGGTAAGGTAGAAGAATAGAAGGAACGTTTGGCTTTAGCTGCGAGAGAATCAAAAAGTTTTTCGATTGACTTGTATTTATCCCATGCGCACTGTGTGTCTGAATGCTTAGCGGAGCGGAACTGGCGCTTCTTTTTATTTTTAAGACGTTTTAGTGAGGCGTTGAACCATGGGGATGTGGACCTTATGGTTAAGGTGACAGTGGGAACGTAAACTTTTATCAGGTGCTGTAGTTTGGTTTTAAATAGGTGCCAGTTTGTTTCGACAGTGCGCAAGAAAAAATCGGTTAGAAAGGATTCAGAGAAAGCTGCTAGTTCATCGTTTATAGCTGCGTAGTTGCCCTTATCGTATAATGTTATTGGTCTAATTTTTGGGGGATTAGGTCAGTAGCACTGAAAGGTTGTGTGAAGAACAGAGTGATCGCTGATGGCAGATAAATATGACACTGTACTAAAATTATCTGGGTAAGACGTCAGCAATAGGTCTAGAATGTTGGATGAGTGTTCTGTTTGTCGCGTCGGTTTAGAGATAAGTTGTGATAGGCCGAATGTTAAACAAGAGTTTAATAAGTAACTTTCAGCGTTGTGTTTTGATGCAGTTAGTGCTACATTGGACCATGTTATTCAGGGGAAAGTGAAATCACCAAATAAAATAAGTGGGACGTTCGAAAATGCAGTTGTGACAGAATAAATGGCATCATGGAAATTATTTGGGAAAGACGTATCGGCGTCAGGTGGGCGGTAACACACTCCGAATATAACAGGTGGATTAGACGCTTGGCAATGCACAAAAAACATTTCTAAGGGAGAGGGCACATCAACTATAGAGCACTGGACGCTGTTATGGGCGGCTATCAAGATGCCACCACCACGTTTGTTTTCTCGGTCGCGGCGAAAAATTACAAAATCGGGGAAACAGCAGTGTAGTTCGGTGTCGGAAACGGATGAATTTAGCCAAGTTTCGGTTAGAACTACAAAATACAGTCAGTGGTATCCATAAGCGTGCGCAGGGTTCCCCTTCAGGGGGGGGGCGAAGCTTCATCGCAGCGCCCCCCCCTGCCTATTATGTCAATGTATGGGGCTGCCTTTGCGCCCCCCCCCCCTATCGCCCCCCCCCCTACAATGTATAGGGCTGACTTTGCGCCCCTCTTTCTCGCCCCCTTGCCCCCCCCCCCCCCCCCGTGCGCACGCCTATGGTGGTATCTGTTATGTGTGAAAGTGAGTCGCGTTTCGGCAAGATACTTCTTATGTTCGTATATACGAAAGATAGAGCTGTGCGTGAAAATTCTCGCTGAGAAGAGTCATATATGATTGCTACCGTGGCTGTTGAAGGACCTTCTGCTCAGTTGAATCAAAATGGTTGGTGAGTAGTATTATCGAGCATAAGTTTGTCATAACGGAGCTTGAAAGGTTTACGTTGGGTTCTACCGAATTCCACAAGCTTTTTACGGGCAAGGCGAGTAGCTGGCGAGAAATCTGCTGTAATCCTGTAGTTGGTGCCCTTGAGTCGCGCGCTTCTTAATAGTATGCCCTCCTTATCTTTGAAGAGGGAAAACCGGACAATCAGGCCCGTAGCCAGAAATTTTTTTCGGGGGGGGGGGGGGGGGCACCTGTTGAAAACCTTGAAAACCACATATTTTTATTACTTTTTCTTGGCAAAACACCCCCCCTTCATCCGAATTTCGAAGGGGGGGGGGGGGGGCCGGGCCCCTAGCCCCCCCCCCCCCCCCCTGGCTACGGGCCTGCGGACAATTATGGGTTGATTTTTATTTGGTCGAAAGCGGCCCATCCTGTGAGCGCGCTCTATGTCTCTTGGTTGCAGAGAAGTTTCAAGGTTCGTGCTGCAGAGATCCATTATTAACTTTTCTGATTGCTCCCATGTTTCATGTTCATTGTCTTTTAGTCCAAGAAACAGTAGATTTGAGCGTCTAGTCCTATCCTCGGAGTCGTCCAGTCTGGTAGCCAAATTTGCAAACATCTTAGTGTTCTGCTCTGCCATGCCTCGAACTTCATTTTTGTTCTTTGACTGAGGCGATCGAAGAACAAACGCCCTCTATTTCCCCTAGCCTTTTCTTCATGTCGTCAAGAGCTTTGTCATTTTCTGATAATTTTAAGTGGATTGATTTCATTTCATCTAAGAGTTGCTTCTCCGGCCTGAATTGCGCTCAGCACTGACATTATGTCATCAGATGGCTGTGATGAAGTGGATCGAGTGTTAGGACCGGGGTTTTGCTCAATATCGCCTGCTAGAAGCAAGGGGTTAAGAATAACATGAGTACACTCACAAATCATGGCAGTGAAACAACGTGGGCTTGGCAGCACGACTAATGCCATGTATCGGGTACGGCGAGTGAAGAGAGAATATGAACAGTTTACCTGCACGAAAGGCAAGCGGGTCACGTGAGCGTGAGGCGTTGCTGACAAGCCCACTGGAAGCAGGTGACGTTTTGTCAGGCCTTATATAGTGCTGCTGTGACATCAGTGTGGTCGACGTAGCGGTGAAGCATCCACAGAACGAAAGGACAAGGCAGCTGAGCGATGACGTAGGCAGGGGTGTGCTTGCGAAGAACATCACGCCGCTCGTTTTCGGAGCCAGGATCTGGTTGAACGAAGACTGCCGTAGTCGAAGGATGCAGCGGCTGGTGGCCCACGAACATCGGGTCTCCATCGGCTACGCAGGGCGGTCCATGGAAGGATTTCAGCAGGCACGTCAGGGTGAGTGTCTGCACGAAAGGCAAGCGGATCGCGTGAGCGTGAGGCGTTGCTGACAGGCTGCCAAGCCCACTGGTTTCAACATTTAGAAGCGCAATAGAGCGTGCGCTAACACACTTTTCATCGAGCTTATTTATCCACTCAGTTTCAATGACTCCCTTGTCAACCGGTCCCTTCACAGCCGGTACGAATTCCACTTGGCCTACATTGCCGAAGCCACAGTCCCACGGATGCGTGACGGCCGTAGTAAACGACAACACCAAGGAAGGCATGGACACATCTGACGCAGCTTGGCCTTCGTTGCCGAAGTCACAGCGACATGCAGAGTCACAGTGCACGTCGGCAATAGTGAACACAGAATCAACGACTGACCAGTTGCCTGAAGAAGACAAAGCAATCGTCATAGTTCTTCAGTCACTCCTAGACACTCTTCGCATGTTCGTCGGCAAGCTCAAATCACCATACGCTCAGTCCGTAAAACAGGTGCTGGACGGTCTATTCCCAGCACTCGCAAGCCTTCAGTAGGCACCATTACTCGTCTACCTACAGTGGTATACGTGATGCGCCTGAGACCCTGCGTTCAGTACTATGGTACGCAGCAGTATTTTTTGTACGCTCTTTTCTATCTCCCTATCTTTTAACCCCTCATCCCCCCTTCTCCCAGTGTAGGACAGCAAACCGGACGTGCGTCTGGTTGACCTTCCTGCCTTTCCTTCCTTTTCATCTTCCTTCCTTCAATGACTTCGCGATTTAACTGAACCCTATGCCTCGCCATTAATCTGCTCTGATTGAAAGAGGCGGTGCACCCACAATCACGACAATGAATGCCGATGTGCCCCTGCACTGTGTTAAGGACATTATTCTGATGCTTTCGCAACCAGGTCATTTAGGCATCTGCCAGTTTGACCAATATGACTTTTTCCACACGTCAGTGAAATTCAATAAACAACAACCCCTGTGGAAGAAAGGAAACGTGTCCTGTGGTTCACAGAACACGCAGGAACGCGTGAAGGCTGAGCATTGACCTTTTGGTACATCTGAAGCTCTTCTGTGGAGCCGAGAAAGCCCCCTGCAAGTTGGCACGCTCTCCTACCTTATTCAGCCTATGTGACACATTGTGTGCTTGTTGGTGTTTTCACGTTCTTTGCGAGTGTCTCCTAGCCGAAGCTGCTTCAGTAGCCTTTCGGCAACAGCAGACAGAAATGTCTTAGGGTACCCGCCGTTTTCGAGGTGCCCTACTTGCGCCTGAAAACTGCGCTGCAGGGTGTCAGGGCAGCACTTTTGCAGGGCCCTAGCCAGGCGTAGGTTAGTAACACTGCACTTGACTAGTTTCGAATACGCTTTCTATTGCGCTTTCGAACGAATGAGCCCTCTATTACGCTTACAAATCTGGAATATGATTTCCTAGCTAAGCTTTAGGGCTAAAGCGGTTGTACGTTCGAAGCATGTCAGATGATGTGGCAATGATGTGAGCACCTTTTCTTCTCTTGTCTCGTACCCTCTCCCGGGCCTTGTATATATGCACTTATTTGTCAAAACAAAGCTAGTTGGAAGTGAGCGCTCTCTGCCTCTGTTTGTTGCATCCCTTTCCTAGCTTTTTATGCACTGTTGACATTTTGTAATGGATCCATACCAACTTGTCCAAGCGTCGACTCTTTCAGTGCTCAACGAAGTGGGCGTCAATTGTCAGTCAGTCATTGATCTGAAGTCCACCTTTCTGAGTAGTAAAGTGGCTGCACTGGCGATCACTAACATCGTCATTGCACAAAACGAAAGGGAGAAGGAAAGCTATTCAGAAGGCGATACTTTACAGGTGATAATATTTGCAGTAATTATGAGATAAATGCGAAGAAATGTGGACGAAAAGGCAACTTGCCACCGGCAGGGACCGAACCTGCAGGTTCGGTATCTGCCGGCCGCAAGTTGCCCCTCGGTCCTCCTTACCAACTCGACATTTATATTCAATTTTCACATTTTTATTTACCAGACAAAACTAGAAGGTCGCCAAGGCTAAAAGCCATGAGAATGGCTCGACAAAGGCCCTGGTGACCTGTACATACACATAGTAGTAGTGCGGAAATGATTCGAGGCACATAACATGCACTTACTAAAATAAACATGAAAAATACATACTAATTCAAAGAGATTTCACAACTGATTATTTTCAAATACATATAAATGTGTAATAAAAAGGGGTTTCCAGAAATCAATGTACACCATGCACAGACCATTGTATACATTGACACCTATACACTTATGTGCACACATATATACATTTACATATATACATTTCTACATTGCGCCCCGAATCGTACGTACGGCATTACCACGACACACTCCCTGCACTATCTTATTTGTGCTAGTACACCCATCCATGTAGCGGCTTTCTGCAGCTTAGTCGACAGTCAAGTGCCTAAAGCTCATGACAATTGTGGGGCTCTTCACGTGCGTATCAATCGTTTCGATGTGGATTTTCTTCTATCCTGTGTAGAGCTGTGCGCCGCCGCGCCGCGCCGCCGCCGCTGCCTGTTTTTGCTCATGCCGATTGCGCCGCCGCCGAAATTTCCAGAGTGGCCACGCCGCCGCCGCCGCCGGGCAATAATTTCGGCGCGCCGCCGGTAGTCTCATTTTAACCCGTACGGGGAATCGCGGCATAAAATACATCGCTTCACTTGGCAAGCCTCTCGATGTGTCGGTGTAATGGACTCTCCATTTCAGCCGCCGCTGATTGGAGGAAGCTCGGCCAGCAGCGCGCCCTCTCTTCCGGAATCGTCCTCTTCAACGTCATTATGACGTCACGAAGTTTTCACAACTCTTGACTCAAATTAGAGGAACGGAATGCGCTTCAACCATAGACGGAAAAACATGGCTGATCCCTCCGTCATAGGAATCGGTATAACACGAAAGTGAAACGTGTCCTTACAGAAGTAGTCGAATGTTTTCTGTATATTGATAAAAGAGAGCTTGCACAATGTCTATTGGTGTTTGACAGTTATAGCACCGTTTAACGTGGATGCATCCACGTTGACGCTTGGTGGTACATCTGTATCCCGACGACTAACGTCCATGATCAATGATTAAAAAAATTAGCAGTTGTTCCGAGTACGAATACAACCAATGAGCGAAGCTCCTTAGAAATGTGAAGCAAACGACTATGTACATTTTGAAACGGTTGGTGGCGTCGGCGCTTAGATTCGGCCGCTCTAGCACGTACGGTAAGATCCTGTCGGCGTAACCTTTGTAGCTGCGATCGTCGTGCTTTAACCGCAGGACCCTGTTGCCGGGCTCATCTTGCTGCCGCTGCTCTGGCTTTGCGTTCCGCATCCTTGCCAAGCTGCTTATCGTCTTCATCATATTCACGTTTACGTTTCTGAGGACGACCATCCATATTCTGTGAGGAGCCCTAAGTAATGTCAAGTGGGTCCTTTTTTTTTTTTTTTTTTTTTTTTTTTTTTTTTTTTTTTTTTTTTTTTTGATATATATATATATGTACAAACATGGTTTTCGGTAAATTTTATTGTCGTGTATAAACGCGAACTGTTTTTGCGCCGCGCACCTTGTTTTTTTTCGCAACGCGCGCAGAACGCCGCGAGCGCCTTGCACCGCGTGCCGTTTCTTTTTTTTTTTATTTATTATTTTTTTTTTTTTGCGCCGGCGCTGCGAGGGAAGAGCGTCTACTGCTACCTTAGACAAAGCGCCCGTGGTGCGCTAGAATGATGGTTGTCATTTCACAATTCACGATGGTGAAAGTGAAGACGACCATTATAACCAGTTGTGCACAGAGCTTATTTCTTTTATTTAACCTCGAATTTCTGGTGGGCTAGAAGCAAACCGCTCGGCGTTCGGCGCGCACGGCGTTTCATTGTCTTTTTGGGCCGGCGACGCATCCAGGGAGCTTCAACGGCGAACTGGTGCCGGCCTAAGGAGCTTCGCTCCTAACAAACCCTTGGGATCATAGATGCTTCTGGTAACTGTACGGCAAGAGCGGAATGAGAGAAAGTGGTGTGACACCCAGAAGAGTGTCACTGAGTGGACGCCGAACTTAGGCTAAGGTCGCGAACGCGTGGCATGTTAGAGTTATTGAACCCCACTGCCTGACCAGAGGGAAAAGCAACGCTCGTCGGGTCTTTCCCGTTGGCCGGCCGCAATTTTTCCGGGGCGAGCGTAAGTTGGGAACGCGGCCACGAGAAGCACTAGCGAGTCGTAGAGCCTTTTTTCGGTATGGATGGATGCTATGAGCGAGGCCGACGCTGGGGGTAACGTTGCACCTGGCAATGTATTAATGCGTCGACAAAATTGCACTTCTCCTATTCGAAACGCGCCGAATGGGACGGACGCGTAGAAAAGATGCTTTGAAGGAACTAATCGTGGATTGCACGGTCATAATGCATTACTTCACTTAAACAAGAGCACTGCGAGAGGACAGTGGTAGATATAAAAGGCGCATTTGTACAACCGAGAGAGTATGTGACCGTGGCGCAGTGGATAGCGTGCCCGGCATCGCTTGTCGCTGACCGAGAGGTCATAGGTTCGACTCCCGTTGGCGGAAATTTTAAATGCGAATGCATTTCTTAGTCGGGCTATGTCAGGCGCATCCGGCGGCGTCCGCGGAGGAGGAGGATAGGTTGAGGAGGTGTCCGCGCGCCGGCAGGTGTTATCTCTCCGCTCTCACTCCCTCTACCATAGCAACAGCTGCGGGCGCGCGCGCTTATCCTCGCCCCTAGCAACCGGAGCATGTGGTGCGAGAGAGTGTAGGAGAAGGGTAGGTGCAGTGATTCGCCGCTCCTTCTCTCGCCGTTTGCTCTCTCTCCTCCCTGCGCCCCACTTTCCCGTCCGCTCGCGCCTCACTCTCGACCGTTCCCTGGGCGCCTCTCAAGGCGATGGCAGAAGTCGGTGTCGGCGCAAGAAATGCATTCGCATTTCCTCACGATTGCCTTCGGGGAGGTGGGGGCATTTTCTTTGTCTTCTGATCATGTGTATTTTGTCGATGTCATTTCCGTGACGGAAATACGTCACCGAAGTCTTGGTGGACCCCGCCATAAAACACTTTTGTGTTAAAATAGTCGAGAGCAAGCCTAGCATCCAATCCAACCTCCTCTGAAGCCACTACCACTTCGGGCTCGTGTCACAATTCCCATCATGATCTTGTTTGTTTTCATTTTTCTTGGCGAGCTCATGCGTAAATAAAAGAAAATTCACGAGCGAGCGCGCTTCACGTCCAGAGACCAACCTCCTCCGACGCCGCTCCCCCCCTTGTGCTCCAAGCTCTGGTCAAAGTTTCCAGCATGCTCCTGTTTCATTTTTTATTGCGATAGCAATTATATGGACAGTCTCGACGGGTTTTTGCCGTCGCCGTCGCCGTTGCGGTCGCCGTCGCCGTCATGTCGCGTATGAAGTCCAAATTGATAAGAACCCCCTGCGCATCGTACGTTCTACCAGCGGGTAATAGCGGGCGAGCGGGAGCGGTGAAGCGGCGATCAAACGAGCCGGCATCTCCGTCGCTCCGAGGCGCATGCGATAAGATCCCCCCAACTGTTCAACCGGCGCCGCCCGTCGTTCGCGAGCGTGAAAAGACGCGAGGGGGGAGGTGGGGGGGCCCCTCGCGCGACCTTCGATTTTACGACCGCCGTCGTCGCGGGCGCGCGCGTTATCTCCCCATCTCGGCAGCCGACAGCGGGCGGCCGGTGTACCCTTCTACGTGCTGCGCTCTCAACGCGAAGAGAATTCTCTTAAACAAGCGTTTTCTAGAGTTGCGCGAGATCGGATCCAAAAGACTTAGCTGCCAGCCTCACTTCGTATAACATTACAATTTGTTGCTATCGCATTCATTGCTTCACCCTTGCGGTGAAACTGTGACTTTTTTTTATGGCTGGGGAGTTATTCTCGATGTGTCCCCCCTAGTGGAGTGTCCCTTTCCTCCGCAGCTGATTGGCTGGAGTTCGGTGACCAGTGCGCTCCCTGTTTCCTGATCCGGAACGTCATTTTGATGTCACAAAGCTTTCACTACTCTAGACACTAATGAGAGGGACGGAATGCGCTTGAACGCAACGAACGCAGCGCCCAGACTTCCGCTTTTGGGCGTACATCTCGGAAGCTGTGCACAAATTGTGATTGCGTAAACCATCGAATTAGGTTTAATGCGGCCGCCCGTCTAACGCACCTGCGAAGGTCGGTACGCATTCCCTGCATGGTTCTCAAACATCTGGAACACATTCATAAGCAAGATCAGACTTGAAAAGTTCCTGTTCCTGTAAATTTCGTACACTTTCTTCTTACGCTGCGAATGTGCTGGCGGGTTCGGTGCATTGACGTGGTATATATATATATATATATATATATATATATATATATATATATATATATATATATATATATATATATATATACTTTTCTTTCTTCACATTTACATTTCAATTACTTCTAATAACGTCCCCTATACTTTCCTTGGCATCATGGTCTGTTAGTTCTCATTAATAATGTGATGTTAACAAAGCAAACGAGCCCTTAAGTCACACTTCTTTCCTTCGTTATATATATATATATATATATATATATATGGGGTGTAACGTCCCAAAACCGCGGTATGATTGAGGGACGCCGTAGTCGAAGGCTCTGGAAATGTTGACCATGTGGTGTTCTTTAACGTGCGCTAACAGCGCACAGTACACGGGACACTACCATTTCGCCTCCATCGAAATGCGACCGCCGCGGCCGGGATCGAACCCGTGACCTTCGGGTCAGCAGTCGAGCACCCTAACCGCTACACCACCGCGGTGGACGCGTCGACGTGGTCAAAAGCAAACATCACGGCCAACGGCGTTTTCGAGTAACTGTATGCGCTCTGCCGAAATGGACTGTGGACATCTTCTTCAGATGGACACATCGAGAATAGCTCCCCGGAAGTTGTCGTATATATATTTCTTTCCTCCAGAAGTCTTTAGAGTATTGCCTGACCTCAACGCGGCGGCATCCTACAGCCTTAAAGGGAGACGACCCAACTCACTGGATAGCATATTGGTGGAGTCTCGGGCCTACTACATTGTGCATAGATAAATCAAATAGATAAGTAACATATCTCCATAGTTTAATGGACTTTTTTTCTTACTTTTTTCACTCGAGTAAGTCGATAAACAAATAGAGAAGTAAAGGCAATAAAACACTTACAATAACCGATAGCTGAGCTAGTTGGTAGGTATTCATGTTAAAAAGACACGACGTGAAAACACAAGAGTGAACTCAAGAGAGTGACCAGTTATCTCTCACGTTGACCATCACGCGCAACTGACTGATAGGTATCGCGTCTTGCCCGGGAATGCGCACATAAGTGCTTTAAGTGCGGATCAATTTAAGGGACCGGGCTGTCGTATGCAGTCATCGCATGCTGTCATCGTATGCTGTCGTAGCTTGGCGTAACGCAGGAAAAACCACGAACAGTATAGCCATCTGTCGCATATTGAGCGCACGCTCGCGCCAAGGAGGTCTTCTTCCTCTTGTTCTTCGGGAGCCTTGATGATGATATTAAGTGCAGGGCAGTTTAGGGACCCGGGTTGTCGTATGCTGTCGTATGCTGTCGTCGCTTGGCGTAACGAAGGCAAAACCAGGTATGAAAATACAAAAAAATGAAAGGAATCAAGCAAAAAATAGAAAGAGAGAAAGAAAGGAAGAGAGAGGAAGAATAGAAAGAGCAAGAAAGATAAAAAAATGAATAAAGAGAGAGGAAGAAATCAGTAAACATTGAGAAAGAAACAGAGAGAAAGGAAAGCGAAAAAAAAGAAAGAGAAGAGGAATGAAAGAGAAAACCGAAGAGAAACAAAGAAGGCTGCCCAACTCCGCACCTCCTCCAGAATTGGCACTACTAGAGCGAAGCAGCGTTTTTTTTTTTTTTTTTTTTTTTTTTTTTTTTTTTTTTTTTTTTTTTTGTCTACCTGCTTTTCCACCGCTGTACTATTTTTCAGCTAGCGGCGTTCGTGGTGTCTTGACAACTCCCTTGTCCTTGTTTGCACGCCCTGTCCTTTTAGGGACCCCAAAGCAGCCTCTGGAAACATAAAATAGAGCGCGTTATTCTTTCTTGGCCTTTATCGGTTTCTTTTTTTTTTTCGTTTTTTTTTTTTGGCGCTCTTCGCGACGCCAGAACGGTGATTCACGTTACATGGTTAGGGCCCATATTCTTGATTGGTCCATATACGAGAAATATCAGTTGTGAATTGTCTGCTACCCTGCTTTGCCATGCATTCGCCCACCCGTTCTTCCTCACCTCGCGTGATTACCTTGCGCGATGAACTTATTTGGCACTGTTTTGTGAGTTTCCGATTACGCAAGGCGAAATAACAGAGCGCAGCCGACAAGCTCGAAATTGTGATGGGCTCAACGCTTAATGCTCCCATTGTACACGTACTTTATGAAGAAATAAGTGTCGAGGAGATACGGAAGGGAACGAATGGATGAGGAACCGGATTATTTGATTCTTCCAATGGACGAACTCTTTTACAGGGAAGACGATGCAGCTCTCCAAAAAATAGGCGAACCCGCGTCCACGGTTACTGTATATTTTTTTATTGCGATAAAAATTATCGACACCCTCTGTGCAGGTTTTCATTATCGCCATCTTGTTCCGTATAAAGCCCACATCAATAACTTTTCTAAGCGCATCGTATGTTGTACCCGCTAGTAAAAGCTCGCGAGCGCTAGCGAGGAACACGGCTGAAGTATAGATGAAACAAGCTGCCCATCTTCATCGCACGTAGGGCGCATGCGATAATATCACACCACGTGCGAGGCCTGGCGTCGGTTGTTCCTCAACAAGAAAGGAAGCCTTGTCCATCTTTCATTGGACGAAGGAACATGAAGGGACGTCAGAGTAGGGTCTGGGGGGGGGGGGGGGGGGGGTGCTGCGTGGCTCGATATTCGCACCTGTGAACTTGGACTACAAGGGCGTGGTCGCGAGCGCTGGCGCGCACGCAATTTCGGCAGGCATCAGCAAACGCTTCTCGTATACCCTTCTACGTGCTATCATCTCACCGCTTCGTGCTGTGACCACTGATACGACAAACTGCATGAGAACCACTTCTTTCCCGCGAGCGGCCGTATTCCCATACACCAGTGCGTTGCAGTTTCGCGAGATCGGAGGTTTAGCTGCTAGCCTTAGTTCGTTATACCATTTACATGTTGCTATCGCATTTACTGCTTCGCCCTTACGGGGAGACATAATTTTTTCCTCAAAATTCAAGGGACAAACATCTATCCCCATAAACTCTTGAATCATGATTCTACCCCCCCCCCCCCCCCCCGCGCCGCGCCGCCGCCGATCCGAAGAAACCCGCGCCGTTGACGCGCCGCCGCCGGAGGTGGAAACACCGGCGCGCCGCCGCCGGCGATTTGGGGTCCGGCGCACAGGTCTAATCCTGTGTTTATGAAAAACGAAAGAACATGAACAAAACTACTCAGAAGCACGCACGCGGGATGTTCCGACTATGAAACACGTGCGTAGGACGCTCGACGTCTGACTGGCACATTAAATAAATAAATGAAATTTCGGTAACGCTGATCTTGATCCGATCTTGATCGTCAGGTCGAGTCCTGACGCATTACAAAAAGGGTCGAATATCGCCTATAAAAAGCGGCGGCTGAGCTCTACATTGTCTGAAGGACGGCAAAGGGGGGCCCAATGTTAGACGGTAAAAGCCAACGGCTCAGCCAGCGTAGGCCACAGTACGGCAAAATTAGCCCAATATTTGCCGGTGACAGTCATTGGCTCAGCCGCTATCGGCTGAAAAGCGGCAGACTTGGCCAATATTGCTGGATGAAACCCAATATTGGATGAAGGGCGGCGATATTGGGCCGTGATTGGAACTGGCACAGCCGCTGTAAAACCAATATCGGCTTGACGTTGTGTGCTGCCTCGGGTATAACGCTATCTGAATCGCTAGCACATAGTAGATCAACTAAGGCTGATTGGTCGCCACTAAAATAAGATACAAGAAATTAGTGGTTAACACAGGCAAGACTACCTTGGACCTACATGCCAAAAACTCAGAGCCCTGGCAAGCATTGGGTCATGTGTTTTTTTAGCGCATGTAGATTGCCGAGTGCTCAGGGCAATGCGTAAATGAAAGCCAAAGCTTCTCGTTAGGCATTTAGTTATGATGATATCAAAGACAAAATACATGAAAATAAGGCAGTTACTTAAGTGAAATATTACATAAATACGGTTGCTGCTGTTAATGTCGTTCTCGCGTTCTGCCATTTTGCTCTCTCATTGCTAGAGTTAAGAGGAAGATGATGGGGAAGAAATTACTGTATACACCTCATTTAATCCAACTGAATTTAATATCGCTATGTGAAGTATTTTATCTATCGCAGCGACATGATTAGGACATTGTCATAAGAATATCTCATCTACTATTAGAAAATCGCGACAGTTTTACGAACCTCCAATCACAACAGTTTTAATCATAATACAATGAAAATTTTAGCAAGTTGCCTCAAATTCATGCTTGAAAAGGCACAAAATGACTACCTTATAAGCATTATAAATGAAGAGACACATGGCCTGAGTACTTTTAAGAGCCACTGAGTAAAAAAATTGACGGCAGATCCACGAGGTGAATGATGATGAGATTGGGCGAAGCTCCTGGAAGTAATCATCGGTTAAACCGTGAAATTTCTTCCGTTAATTCGCCCGATAAAAATGACGTGAAACGATCGATTAAATGTTTTATCAAACTTTTATTGCTGGTTTCCGTTGTCCTTTCGTTATGACCGCTTTGTGGTCGGTGAAATGTAAGCTAAGTGGTTCTTGCACAGGTTGCAGCGGCATGCTTATCCATACGAGCACACACCGACGGCAACGAGCATCGTCAACTACAAACCTGTATCGTGATATGGTTTTGATTATAAAACCATTGCTTTAGAAAACACCTGGCGTCTTTCGTTAAGCAGCTGGCGTCTTTCGTTAAGCAGCTGGCGTCTTTTCGTTTTGCTTTAGAAACATCTGGCGTCTTTTCGTTTTGCTTTTAGAAAACATCTGGCGTCTTTCGTTGGTTTATTTCATCAATCAACGGTGTTTTGAACAAAATTTTTATTGTTTAATCACGCACAGGAGAAATACCAATGGCTGCTAATGGGGAATGAGAGACAGAAGAATTCGGCTTTTAGTTAACGCGCACGCTGCGAATTTTTTATTGTTCAACAACGCACAGGAGAAATCTCCCACCGGCACCACCTTGGAGGTCAAAGCGTAAGACTGGTTACGCACTACGACTACGACGAGGGACGAACGGGTGCCGCTTTAAGGAGCTTCGCCCCTAAAACGTGACAGTCTGATTTGTGCCGCAGCTGTAAATAAAAGTGTTGAAAAAAAAAACAGCATGCGTCGGCCGGGAATCGAACCCGGGCCACCCGCGTGGCAGGCGAGTATTCTACCACTGAACCACCGACGCCGATGAGCAAACTGCAGAACAGCACTCCAAATATAGCGCGGGAAATTGCGCAACGTCTACAGCTGTATGTGGGTCAGTCGACTCGCGAAGGGGCTACACTACGTGGACAGTGCGCTTTGGTAGAGAAACAAGTTTTGCGACGCAAGATATCGCGTTGTAGAAATGAATGGGCGACAGCACGAAAGCGTATACATAGCCCAAAGCGGGACTGTGATCGGCGTTTAAACGTATTCAGGACAGCAAAACAATTTCGTACTACCGGCTTCTTCATGACTGTGAGGATCACGCCGTTGGTTAACGTGTACCAAAATAATGCATCATAACTTTTAACAGGTAATTTTTCGTGGCAGTGGATTACATAGAAGAACTAAACGAGGATTTTTAAAGGCTGTGTTAACCCAGTGTGAGTGAGTGAGTGAGTGAGTGAGTGAGTGAGTGAGTGAGTGAGTGAGTGAGTGAGTGAGTGAGTGAGTGAGTGAGTGAGTGAGTGAGTGAGTGAGTGAGTGAGTGAGTTAGTGAGTGAGTGAGTGAGTGAGTGAGTGAGTGAGGAGGAGGTGAGTGAGTGAGTGAGTGAGTGAGTGAGTGAGTGGAGTGAGTGAGAGAGTGAGTGAGTGAGTGAGTGAGTGAGTGAGTGAGTGAGTGAGTGGGTGGGTGTAAGGGTGGGGTGGGTGGGTGGGTGAGTGAGTGAGTGAGTGAGTGAGTGAGTGAGTGAGTGAGTGAGTGAGTGAGTGAGTGAGTGAGTGAGTGGAGTGAGTGAGTGAGTGAGTGAGTGAGTGAAAACGTTATTGAAAATGTCCGGCGGTATTGTGCGGGTGCGGGGCTACAAGCACCCCAGCCTAGGTGACGGCCTCGAGTCCTTGGACACGGGCGGCTTCCTGGGCGTGCCGGACGGCCCACAGTTGATCGACGAGGTCATGGCTGAGCAGAGCCGCCTCCCATCGCGCCTCGCGGTTCGAGACTGCCACGTCTACCCGGTTCGTAGGGGAGTGCTGCTCGCTACCGGTACACTCCCACAGCATGTGCTGCAGCGTCGCTCTGGCTCCGCACGCTTTACAGTCGTCGGACGTATAAATGTCTGGATAACAGAGGCGCAGAATCACTGGGTTTGGGTACGTGTGAGTCTGTAATTGCCTCCAGGCAACCTCCTGTTTCTTGTTGAGTTTGTCGTGGGGTGGTGTATATTTGCATCTGTTCAATCTGTAGTGTTGTGTGATGTCTGAAAGTGGTCATGCGATCCCCCCCCCACGTCCACTCCCGCATCGTGCTCGAGGTGTGAAGCTGAAAAAAAATATTATGGCAGCTTTGCACACGTGGTGCCAAGCCTGAAAGAAGAGCGGAGCTGTGCGGCCTTCTTTGTTTCTCTTTATTCTTCTCTTTTTTTTATTCATCTTTCTTTTTATTTCTTCTTTATATATTCTGTCTTATTTGTCTTTGCTTATTTCATTTCTTTCTCTTGCTCTCTCTCTTTGTTTCTCGCTTCCGCTTTGCTTCTTTCTTTTTCTGTCGATATATTTCTCTTTCTTATTCTTTCTATGCTATGCATTACTCCATACCCTCTTCCTTTCCCGTCTCCTCATCCACACATCTCTCATCCTCACCTTGACTTTCCCTTTCCCAACCCCTTGGTATACTGTACTGCAGAAGGCTATGTTATGGTCAGCTAGCATGCCTGGGATAGCTGAGTGCAATAAAGAAAAACAAAGCTTGAATTTGCTGCAGTTGTGTCTATTATTGTAGGCAGTGTCCGCTGTTGGTGCATCTGATGTGTGAAGAAGCCGGTAATAAATAAAAATAATAGCCGAGTGGTTACGATGCTCGCCTTTGGATCGTGAACACGCGGGTTCGAATCCCTCCACGTCAAGGAATTTTTTTCGCCCTGAATGTCTTTCTCTTTCTTTCGATATCTTCTTTTCTCTCTTTCTTTATTTCTCTCTCTCTGTGCATTCGTTCTCTCACCCATCAGAGTTATTCCATCGCACGCCGGACAAATCAGCGCACGTTTCCAAGGAGCGAAGCGTGGCGTTCATGATGACAATAGCTTTCAGTTCGCGAATTACATCTAACGGCTGGCGTAAGGTGTCTAGATTTTTCCCTTTTATCTAAATAGCGACAACTGCCTCCTCTCCCGACCCTCTCACACGTCCAGCCGGCGTCTGCCGCATTGTTCTTTCTAACTTGGAAGATTTACAAAGTCACTTACGTATGTACGTTTAAGTACATTAGCCACGCACCTTTCAGCGGATATGCGAACGCGACGCGCATTTGTCCTCCCACTAATCCTGCGTCATCAGTGAGCGGGAGACGCATCCGCCGCTCTTTCACCAGGCACTGGAAAAGCGTTAGCAAGAACATGGCTGCCGAAAACGAGTGTTACCCAATGAAATTCGTCGATGGCGCTTCAATGCTTGTCGCGACTTAGAAAGAAGAGAAAAAAAATCTGGGGACTTTAGCATAAACAGCCCCGCTATTAAAGAGATGGAAAGCAGAAAACCGCATTACTGACAACGAACATTTTCATTCAGGAAACACACATTTAAAATATTTATCGCAGACAATCCTCGCAATGACGGCCAAAAAAATATATATATCGACTGAAACAACACATCATCAAACCTGCACATGTCGTTCAAGCAACGTCATCTCGATTCCTTGGAAACTAATTGAAGTGTGGCTGATGCACTGAGAACATTCCCGGCTGGTATGAAAGACTTCCCCGATCACGCTCACAATGCTGGTCCTTCGAGTCCTTCGAATCCAGGCGACGACGTGTGGAAGAAAGACATCGCCTGCGGTGGTCCCGCACTCAGCCCTGCTAAGCGACCTCGATCGTTTATGGTTGAGACTCGTAGCACCGTTCTGCCGAGGAATCGCCGCCACCCCGTGCCTTTCTCAGCATATCCAAATATCCAAGAACGGGTTTGCTGCAGTGGCATCGCCATCAAAACCAGGAACATCGCTAGATAGTTCACCCTTTGCGTCCCCTGTGCGACGCCGCGCCAGAACTTCGCATTACGATTTGTGGTGTCAACCCTGCATATTTCCATGTCATTGTCCAATCTGGGCACGTTTCTGTGTTCTTATAAATGCTACCCCTCCCCCTTTTATGCATACATGTACACACCTTCCACACAGCAGGCAACGCCGGCAAAGCTACGAAAGTAGTGTTGTAAATGCACTCTCACTCCGTGCCTATCACATTAGGTGTAGATATGCGAAACTTCCTTACAGCAGGGGTCGGCAGCATTTTTAGGCGAAGGGCCGCATTGCATGAAGCCGACAGGGCGGGGGGCCACATGTAAAAGCGGAAAGGGGGGGGGGGGGGGGGGTGTTGCAGACAAAGAGAAAAAGTTCGGCGTATTGGAAAAAACGTGTGCGAACTTAAAGAACTGCAAGAATAATGCTTATTTCGCTCTCGCATGTCACAAAGTTGCAATTTACAAGCATAAGTTACGACCAAAAACCACCTTTGAGGGGAAAACTGCCATGTCGGCATTCAGGCAAGAAGTGACAAGAGGAGGGGGGAAGGGTTCTGACGTCGTGCCGGGGGGCCGCATAATACAGCCCCGCGGGCTGCATGCGGCCCGCATGCCGCAGGTTGCCGACCCCTGCTCTGCAGCATAGCGCTTTCACATATGGAAGCTATTATTCGTAAACAAGATGTAACGCTAAAATATGTCGGTCATTTCTCTCGGGCCTTATCAGTGTTTCTTACTATAATCAGTACAGAATAAACGATACTCTACGGCGGCAAGCTGAGTTTGCGGAGGAGTATACTCAATTTCCGTCAATGCGTCCATGTGGCAGATTTCACTTTTGCATTTACTGCATGCGGGAAACCTCGCACTTGAATAACCGATATATCTTAATTTGTCATTTACATTCATCTCACGGTTGTCGTCCAAATTTCATTTAGTTGTTTGTTTTTTTGTTTTTTTCTAACCAGGCTTCCGAGACCACGCTGCCACGAGACGAGTTGCCACAAGAAAATATGCCCGAATACACAACGCGAGAGGGTTGGGAGGCCCTGCTCTTTCTCTAGGAGGAGGCAGCCCAGAGGACCATTCGAGCCGAACAGCTCATGCCAGCGGAGCCCTAGCATAGGAGGCGCGACCGACGCGACCGTTGGCGCGCCCCGGCGGCCACCTGGCACCGTGCCAGGGCACGGACGGAGGGACGGACGGACGGACGGACGGACGGACGGACGGACTGATGGACGTGAGCATGTGACATTAAGGGCTTTCACCTTAATAATGATTTTTATCCCTACTCTTACCGGGGACCCGGCTTATTTTGTATTGGGTCGGTGGCAGTCCTCCTTAATAAAAAAATTCGCCTGGAGGTTTTTCCTTGCAAACGGGCGGAGCTTGGGGAATTAGGAATCAGCAAAAATAAGTGATAAAGAGCCAACGCTGTTTTCTGCATGAACCCAAGAGCCCCATTCCACTCACTTTATCCAGTGATCGTGGCGTAATCCTTCAAAAAGCGAGAGAGATTGGTCTGAGTACCTGAACGCTCCACGGAGGGAGGCCGCTGGCGTTCTGATTAACGCCATAATTGCAAAATGGAAGGACTAGAGATTAAAAAAAAACTAAAAAAAAAGAATGCGTCGGCCGGGAATCGAACCCGGGCCACCCGCGTGGCAGGCGAGTATTCTACCACTGAACCACCGACGCACATGTTTAGAGATCGGCCGCACGGCATTCCTTATATAGAGCGAACAATTGCGCAATGCGTAGCAGTATGTAGGTCGGTCCGCTCGCAAGTGCTCCCTCGCCTACGCCACGCTCTCGCTCCGACCGGTACTTTTATAAGCGATACAACGGCTTCTCCAACCCAAGCTGACTCTCGATATAAAAATGAACCTGTGGAACACAATGGTATGTTCGTAACGCACGACAATACGTAGCTTTGTTGTCCCCCCCCACAAAAGTGAGAATGCACTCCCCTTCTTTTCCTTGTGTTTTTTTTCTTTTCCAGAGTCAATTTAGCGGGCGCATTTAAGCCATCAGCGCCAAACTTTGGCTTACAGTCGTCTAAAAAAGCTGATTAGCTTAGCTGCGAAAAAAAAAGAAAAAGAGCGCTGCGTTTGTCTGCTGAGCTGCAGTGATATGCCATATCCGGCTACCGACGACGACACGGAGTACGGACGACGACACGAGCCTTTAAAGGTGACATGACACCCAATTTCGATCATAATCCGTGTTGTCTGGGTTAATCCTTGTGCATTCACAAATATGCTGGAGTAATTTTAGAGCGTTTGCTCGAGCACGTAATTTATAATTGAATATTTTTATAAGCACGTGAGTGCCTGTGAGTTGGGCAACACTGGCTCACTCGCGAGCCGTGACGTAACAAGTAGCTGGCTGTGCGGGCATCTGCATTCCGGCGAACGGTATTTCTGCTTGGTCAGTGGCGCGTGAAATCGCAATATTTTAGCTTTGTACAGCTTGGCACTGAAACTGAACGATTTGCAGAAGCTGAGACTCTGTCAGACGACGACGGCTCCGCTCTTCGATGACTTCACAGGCGCAATGGCAAAATGGCGAACACCGGCGGTGAGCGGGACTTCCAGCCGGCGACTTCTAGGGCCTCTTTTCCACTGAAATATTATTTTACGGCCCACTGTTCAAATCTGTACAGACATAACAGACCCTCTACTTCTATTTTTCGCTGAAAACCAACAAATTGTTGGATGATCGGGACATGGCCCCTTTAAATAGCGAACGGGGGGGCTGGTGGAAGATAGAGGGTCAGAATTGCCAAGGGGCGGGGGGGCTTACTCTTTACCGCGAACGAGGTAGAGGATGGAGTGTGCCGGAGACCCACCCCTAGTCAGCTCCTATGACCCTATTTACGCTGACATGATCACGGCAGCGCTAATTGTCGCTTCAGATAGCGCAGGAAGTATGTAGGCTACCGCTCGTACTGACCTTCGATTGGTAAGCTGGATTATTCTGGGAGTCTTTATGGAGGACAATGCCGTGTAATCGTTAGCAGTGCGAGCGACGAGTGACACTGCTGTTTCTCTTCCAAGCACTTCCGGTTGCGCAATTACTTCCGGTCTTGTGAATATTCAAAAAACGTGTTTTTTTAAAAAAAATAAAACTCATACGAAATCGATGGTTCAGGTTTGAGCTAAGAGTTACATTGGATGCTGACGATATCGTAGCATAACTTTACTTAGGATAAGGGCCAATTAAATGCGAGGATAATCAATGAAAATTATTTGATTGAGTACATTAACAGAGCCAACGGTTTTCTTGTGAGCAGCTGGGATGGCTGCGGCGGCTTGGCGGAGCAGATCTCTACGTTGCTTCTGAGATTCGCTTTGGCGGGGCAATGAAACATGGTTATCCCAATGAATACACCAGGGAACACGAACGCCAACACCTAAGGTACAAGACTAAGGGCCGCGCCCAATTTTTAGTGGCGAGGCACCTAAGGGGCTCGGCTTGTCGGCGTCTCCTGTCGTCACGGTGAGTCATGTAGACACGGTCCATCATAAAGTTAACTTCACGTGATGACTTCATCCTATCACGGAATCATGACGACACAAGGTCGACAAAACTTGTGACGCCATCATGACGTGATCATGACGTGGCGAAGCACCTTAGGGTCTCGGCTTGTCGGCGTCTAATGTCGTCTCGGTGTTTCATGCAGTCACGGTTCCATCACGAAAAACGGGTATGCGCCACAAGAATTGAGTAAGTCTCACTAATCGCCATCGGTCCACTAAAAATGAAGAATGGCAACAGTTAGCCCAACAGATAGGCGACGACGTTAGTGCAGCTGAAACACGCTTCCCTACATGCCGTAGGGAACTTAAAGTGGACATGTAGGGAAGAAGACGAGGAAGACTGCATGCTTCGCCCCTCCCCATGGTTGACGTCATCGGAGCTGAAACACCCTTCCCCACATGCTCCGCTCCTCCCCAGTTTCTCAATCGGACTGACTCGCACCCCGACTCACCTAATGTTTTGCCCATTCCCTTCATGCGCAAGAGCTCGTAGTCAGCGCACATACTCCGTCACTTTAAAATTGAAAATTTAGGTATATTTCAAAGATTAGCGAATATAAACTTTTTAGACCACGCGGGCCTCGCACCGAGCCGCCCAAAAATCGCTATTACCCTGCACTGATGCCCGAGCTCAGCATTTAGTTTGCAGTTCTCTTACTTTGCTTCGAGAGAAAGAGAGAAAAGACAGAGAGGTTGAGCCGATTATCTACTTAGCAAGGGGAAGGGGCAAAAGGTAGAATAATATATCAGGAAGAAGAGGAGAACGAGCGAACTGCGCGCCTACATATCAGCGTTCACCGCGCCAATACCCTGAAATTCACAACTGAGAAATAGATTACTGTGCGGTTCCTCTGCAGTTACCTAATTCTCGCATGCGTCAATGAGCTGGGTGCGTCAACAAAGCTACCCCAGAAAAAAAAAAAAGCTGATTTACTATTTAATATAGCATGTAAATTTTAGAGATGAAAAAAAAAGGCAACTGCGTCGGCCGGGAATCGAACCCGGGCCACCCGCGTGGCAGGCGAGTATTCTACCACTGAACCACCGACGCGGATATTCTGCTCTCCTCAAATCTCTTCCTGCATAGCACGGAAAATTACGCAACGTCTACCTTTATTTAGGTCAGTCTGCTAGTGAGCGTGCTTCCTCGGTCAGGCACAGCGCATATAACGATGGGGCACTTCGGTATACGAACCACGGCTTGTATTACGCAAAATATCACACTTCAAATGACTAGGTTGTCGCAGGACAACTGCAGCAAAATTAAGAGCTCTTTAAATCACATTTTTTATAGTAATACACGCAACGCGTTTTTATAGGGACAAGAAACCGGCGGTAAGGGTTGCCGTTGGTGGCTACTTTGCGCCAAATTGGCTACTTTTGGACCCCGTTGGCGACGAAAATTTCGAGTTGGCGCCATGGCTCTTTTTTAAACTTGTGGTTATACTTATTCAAAATGGTTTTGTTTATTCGTCAATAGTAAAGGCTCTGTTGATAATACCGCTTCTGTTCTATTTGGCTAGAAATTCGGCGATAATATGAAATGACATGGCTACTTTGGCTACTTTTGGCGCGAGTTCTGGCGCCTTTTCATGTCCACAAAACGGCAACCCTGCCGGCGGTAATGGAGCCGTTCGTAATGGAAGAGGTTTCGCTATTCCAAATCATCTGAGGTACAGTGCAAATCACGGGGCGTTGGCGCTGCGACGTGGCCTATTGTCATTCACATTGACCAACGCCTTGGTGGTTGTTTTACACTACCCACCGTATTCTCAGTCTATCGTAGGTATAGGCTCATTTGCAACACTAAGGAAAGTACATGCACATTGGGCACCCTGGTACATCTCCTACGAATGCACATTCTCGATACGGTCTGCATTTCCCTCTTCATCTTTTGACTGCCTGAATCACAGTACCTTGTAATCTAACGTCAGATATCACTAGCTTTGTACTTACACCTTGGTGTTAAACATCTTGATGTTAACCTTCTTTGTTCTTACTTTACTGCACTTCCCTTGGTTTTTGAGATTAACCTACGTTGCTCCTACTTTTTCATCTGACCTCCTTTACACGACGCCTCTGTCAGGCCTGCGACGTGTTTCGGAACTGAATAAATCAATGATAATGTACATGCACTTTTTTTTTATTTCGTAAGCCTGCCCTTAGGCACAGTAATTGGTGGTTTCAAAAATGCGCATGGGAACTTGCTTCGTGTATACAGTGTAATAATGATCGGTGGTAAAGTCCACTGATGCAGCGGTCGAGGTCGGGTGCACTTCGTGCCAAAAAACCTAGGTGTTCTTTGCAGGGTAATAAACGCAAATGCTTTTAAAAATGCTTTGTTCTTAAATTTTGATCTTAGCATGTTTAGAGGAATAACGTCACTACCGTATTCTCCTCAATGTAATCTATCTATCTATCTATCTATCTATCTATCTATCTATCTATCTATCTATCTATCTATCTATCTATCTATCTATCTATCTATCTATCTATCTATCTATCTATCTATCTATCTATCTATCTATCTATCTATCTATCTATCTATCTATCTATCTATCTATCTATCTATCTATCTATCTATCTATCTATCTATTTGTGGATAATTTGTCATGAGTTTCCATTTTGCGTTTTGTACCAGTGCTTGCGTTAAAACCTTCGGTGCTCCAAAGGTTTAACGCAAACCTTTGGTCCTCCTAGGGACCAAGGCCCAGACTTGGCCATCCAACATTATGTAAACAATAAAAATAAATGCGAAAGCGAAAGAATCTCGAAAACACGGCTGTGGACTGTGCTGAGTGTGTTGTTTTCCGCTTACCCACTTCGTGGGCTTGCAGTTACGTTGAGCAAACCGGATGCTGCCTGAAATGGTGGCTGCGGGAGCATCCACCACATGTACCAAGCTTTCTTGGTAATTTTCTGTCAATGCAGTGTAGGACCTGCGACTTTCAGCCGTTGCTTGACACGAACAGTGTTATTAGTCGGACAAGAATCAACCGACAAGAGAATATATCGAAGCACAAAATATTCAAAAGCTGAGTGTCATGCGCGTATGACTTTAGTAACGCCAACAGAAAAACGAATTTCCTTGGTATGCCACAAGCCTTATTAACGATATGTTCACAATCACTCTGTAATAAAACTTGATTGAGTTTTGCACACTGATCTGCTGAGATCATATTGATTTCGGTTGTTTATAAAATGGTAACATACTCACGGAAATAACATTATCGAAAGTATAACATCTCTCTCTCTCTCTCTATCTTTCTCTGCGAGTGTGCGTGCGTGCGTGTGTGTGTGTTCATCGGCTTTGTCTGGTTCGAGCTTCATAAACGTGCGTACTCATCCTTAGCGTTCATTGCGAATAGATTTAGCCGCGCGTGCAACTGATTGCTTCAGTGTTATGGACAATTGTGTAATAATAGAACATCCGCTGAAGCGCTTCCCTTGGACCCCACGAGAAAGCAGGGCAGCTCTACTTGCGAGTTTCAGTGAATGTAAATAAGGCACGAATTGATTTTTTAGGATCGTTGTTGCAGTTTGCCTTTATGAGTTTCATCCGCATAGCGTGTAAATGTAGATGTAGCTTTCCAGGTCCTTAGTACCGCCATACCGCAGCGCAACGCACCGAAAAAGGGGACGACTTGTACAAGCCCAAGCACTTTCACTATAGTGAGCAGCTCAGTTCCTGCTACCCAATCTACACCGGGGCTGCCACGGTGGTGCTGTTTGTCACCTTTCTTTTTTCATTGCCTCCTCGTAAGTGCAGGAACCCTATAGGGTACCACACCTTCGGACCTTCTGTTGCAAAACGTGGTCCTTTTTAGAGTCTTTGGGGAGCACGAAGCCGTGTAATTATTGCTCATCGCTGTTATGTTGCGATACCTATGTTGTTGGCAGGCGGTATACCCAATTCCAGGTTCACCATTTAGGTACGTAATAGAGGTGAATGGAGAAACAAACGTGCGAGAACGTACAGGCATATGACACCGAGCCACCCTTCAATGAGCTGTGTACTTTTACAAATGTAAAAACTGCATTATGGTTACGGTTACGTCGCATTACGTGATCATCGCTTGTGCTTTCCAGCTTCTCGATATAGCTCTAAAAAAGAAATGAATAATAAATTCATGACGCATATCTAATAAGAATGGAAAAAAAAAACATTGCGTCGGCCGGGAATCGAACCCGGGCCACCCGCGTGGCAGGCGAGTATTCTACCACTGAACCACCGACGCCGATGCTCCAGCTGCTGGACAGCACTCCAAATATAGCGCGGAAAATTGCGCAACGTCTACAGCTGTATGTGGGTCAGTCGACTCGGCAAGGTGCTACTTTACGTGGACAGCGCGCTTTGGTAGAGAAACAAGTTGTTTTGCGACGCAAGATATC
>JALIZH010013601.1:0-67382 GCA_030522465.1 Rhipicephalus appendiculatus
TCGAACGTAGCTTACAAGTGAAAATACCCAGTGAAGTAGAGGGAGTACTTGAAGAGCAGGGCAACTGCATTACTCTCGCCAGAATTCTTTAACTCCGTGGGGGAGTAGCGCAGAGTTAGCCGCCGAACGTACTCTTTCCTTGAAGGAAGAGTAAAAGATGCTGCGAACGCTCTGCTACTCAGACGGAGTTCCCAATCTATGCAACTCTCGTGCCGATGCGGCGTGAATGGGGTCTGGTACTCCATCCTTAGCGGACGAAGTATACAATGTAGCGCCTACATGTGACCACCGCGACGCCTCAAAGCAATATAACTGTCTCGTAACCATACGCCTTTGAGCGTAGACGCCACAGATGCAAGTTTATTGCGTCAAGTTAGTAGAATAACTTTCAGTGATGACAAAGTATGGTTTTGTGATTGTGAACGTTTCATTCCGAAAACGCCAACAGCGGCACCTTCGAAGCAAGGAACAGCGCCAACTTCTAACTCGTCGCCAAAAATTAGTTTATGGCACAGGCTAATTGGAGTAACGTAGACACTCGAGGCATTCGTAAAAAAAGAAAAAAAAGACTGCCTCACAAAAAATAAAAAAATAAAAAAAAATTTACACCATCTTCCCAAAGGGAACCCTGATGGGATGCGAAGCAGCACCGTTGCGCACGGGTGGCGTCACGGGTTGAACGGCGCTAACGCGGGTGCTGCGGTGAGCGCTGGAAGATTCGTTTGAAGCGATGGCTGGCGTAGGTCTTGTCGTTTCTTCAGAGTGGACACGGGCGCTGGACCGGAGCTGGCGCGCGTTTCGCCTTGACTACCACGGCCTTGTGATCGGTGAAGTGCACGCTGAGAGGTTCCTGCAGACATTCGACGTCGAAGTTGGCAAAGACCAGATCGATGCACGTTCCCCTTATCGTGGTGGGTAGTTTCCGTTCCGCCGACACGCACTTCAGCGAGTGCACGTCACGCATGTAATCGACGAGCCATTCTCCTCCTCCTCCGCTGACGTCAACGTTGAAGTCTCCCGCGACTATAAGAGGCGCGCGTCGACACGCCTCGCCGCAATCAGTCAGCGTCTCCTCGAGACAGCGCTCGAGGCGAGCGCGCGGCAGGCGATCGAGAGAGTGACGTCCCGCTCCCCTCGCAGTGCGCGCTGCTGCGGCGTGACCTACTTGGCACCGCTCCAACACCTGCGGCGAGGGGAGCGCGTTGCGGCGCGTTCGTACGCACGCACGGAGGGAGGGACAGCGTTACACAGCCTAGTCAAAGAGATGCTTCGCATCTAAAATAAACACTTCACCAGCAGAATTCGACCTCGCCACCTCCCGATTACCAGGCGAGTACTAGCTCTACCACCACGCAACGTCTCACAGCGGTGACTACACCGTAAACAAACTGATGAAAACAAAACAAGCCGTTTCGCTTCACGGGTCAAATTCTGAACACAGACGCGATTGTCTTTCCCAACTAAACCTTGCGTCTTCATGAGATTAAAACTGCTGCCAGCCACACATGACATGCGGCTATGGCCAACAGCGCCAACTTTCGTTCAGAATTCATAACATGGAAAACAAAATATACAAAAATTACAAGGATCTGGGGCGGATTATCAGCTGTAACTGCCGAGTACAAGAGCCGTTTCTCGCTCTTTCCGTTGGTTGACGTGCACAGAAGCTTTATGTCGACTTTAATGTCGTTCGATAAGTACGCGCGTATTTGATTGAATAATCTGTATTTTCTTGCATGCAAGCGACGATATGCTAGTGCAGCAGCTGTGTCAGTGTGCAGATTTGCATTGCTATACCGATAGCTGCAACTACCTAACCGATCGCTAAAAATCAAATTAAATGCGCAGGAAAGTATGCCTTCATGTTACTTCAATAAGGCGTACCAAGTGACAAGCCTGTGTTTTCACGTATGAGTCAGCGAAGTGCCGGGGAGTGCGCCCGGCGGCCATCTGCGGTGGCCTGTGTGCACTGGCTGAAAGCGCGTCGCATCGACGCTCATCGCTCCTTGTGCGGACACCGTACACAAGAAACAATGGTTCAGTCAGGTTAACCGATGCCAAAGCTCTACTGTACAGTCATTATTACTCCGCGGAATCGCGTATCATTAAGCCCAGAAGCGCCGATGACATGTAGACGAACTCGGCCGGTACGATAGGCCTACCTTCGCTGGCTCGATCTCGGCGCAGGCGGCCTGTGTGCACTTGCTGAAAGCGCGTCGCATCGATGCTCATCGCTCCTTGTGCGGACACCGTACGGCAAGAAACAATGGTTCAGTCAGGTTAACCGATGCCAAAGCTCTACTGTACAGTCATTATTACACATCGGAATCGCGTATGATTAAGCCCAGAAGCGCCGATGACATGTACACGGACTCGGCCGGTACGCTAGGCCTACCTTCGCTGGGAGTCGTACTCGTACGGGTCGTATTTGGTTGGCCCGATCTCGGCGCAAGTGACTCGCGAAGGTTGAGGTTTGCGCATTTCTCAAGCCTCTTACTATCCCATTAAAGTGTAGCCGAGGTAAGCAAAACTGTAAGGATTGCCAGAGATGCGCTTGGGTTGTAGTTTTGCCGACCGGCGTTGTTCTTCTGGCGTACTTGTAGTACATGCCGCAGCACCGCAAGTCGGATCGGACGCCGGATCGTAACGTTCGTAGATTATTCCTCGGCCAGCTCTACTGAAAGATTGTCCCAACTATATTTGTAAGCGCGTAGCTACTGCTCCCAGACTTAGGCATTAGCGGCTGAACTACATTGAGCCGATATGACAGAATGCCAGCTGATAATTGAAATTTAACGAAAATTGCGTTGATTGTTATGTAGTTTTATAGTAAAAGGCAGACGTGCCTACAGTAATCCTAACGATTACCAGATACTTACACGGGCTCGGCGTATGTTTGTCTTTCAATACGCACAATAGAGATGTTGCGCCACCGGCACTAGAAGGGGGGCCAGACATCATGGGTATATAATATACCGGTTGCTGAACGTATATGGTTGTCCGTAGCGCGAGCGGTATATGTTCAGCGTTGCTGTGTTGTGTACGATTGTAATGTGTGTGCCGATGCCTGTCCCGTATATGTGACGTAAGCTTAAAAAATGTCAGCCTGTTCACTGTTAGATTGTAAAAAAATGCTCCACAATTATTTTTTTTCTTACATTAGTCCTAGCAGAAAGAGTGATTCTACTCTTGGAGGGAGTTGATGCACTCTAGCCAGACCAGATTATAAAATTCTGTGAGAGAGTAGCGTAACTCCCGCAGAGAGTGTATGCACTCCATTTCAGAAGCGTGACTTTACTCTGGCGAGAGAGCTTGTTCACTCTCGCTCAGCCAGAGTACCAGAACTCTGTCGGGAGAGTGTGCCTACTCTGTGCAACAGAGAGTTCTCAGCACTCCTGAAAAGAGAGTGAAATATGGGACAAGCGTTTACTCCCGCAAAGGGAGTCGCTAGCGCTCTCTTGGGGCTGTGAGTGAAGTCAAAACTGCCATGTCGGCTTTCGGATAGGAAGTGATAGGGAAAAGAAGGAGGGGTTTGAAATTGTGCCGGGGGCCACATAACACTGCCTTGCGGGCAGTGGCGGATCCAGAGGGGGGGGGGGGCAGGGGCGATCCCCCCCCCCCCCCCCCCCCAACAAGCCTGTCGCCCAACAACAAGTTCTTATTCAGATTTGGGTGTTCGTTAATTCCCAAAGTGGTCAAAATTAGTGCGGAATCTCCCACTATGACGTGCCTCATAGACGTATCGTCGTTTGGGCACACAAGACACCAGAAATCATCGTACTGTTATTACACAAGGTCGTGATATTCGCAAATGACTTTTCATTCGAACGAAAAAAGAACTTAAAGGAGTACTGACACGATTTTGAAGCACCCCAAAAGGGACATCTTCCGTTTCCAAGGTGCGAACTGTCATCGCTCTCCGCACACCGGAGCGAGACAAGTACAAAATATTTTACTTTGATTTTAAAGTTTGTCGCCCAGCATCTGCAAGCCAGCCCCACTGCAATGGACATTATCACAAGTCAACACAGTTCACTGGGTTTGCGAAATTTGCCTCCTGCATGCGGCCTAAATCGAAGAAATCACTCTCAGAGTATCTGGACGACAATTAACTCGTCGTTGTTTACGTGAACCACGTGCTGCTGACAGCACACAGGCAGCTGTTGCTAGTATGTCGCGAGTTGCAGTCTCCCCGTGACGTCAGACCTCTCTTGAGACGTCACTGCGAAGCCAGTCTCTCGATACCGAAACCGAAACTGCTGTTTTAAGGTAGCGGTATTAAATATATATTCAATGCATTCCCAAGCACCACGACACTCTTTTTTGGGGTTCTCGACACCCGCGTTTTTATTTAGAGCAACAACCTGAAAATATTTAAAATTCGCGTCAGTACTCCTTCAAAAGAAAAAAAAAAAAGGAAACACGGGGTGCGCACGCACTGTCCCTTCTGAGGTTCCTTACGAGCGTATATTAACGTCAAGCGCATGATTCGAACCGTCGGCTTGTTCTCGCATTTTTCTTATGCTAGGTGGTTATCGGTTTCCTGCGCGTTTAATATATCGTAGGACTGCGCGTACACGTGCACTCTGGATTTCTCTCGTGATTTGTTTAATTTTCGCAAATGGAAAGGACAGTTGTGTGTGTATCGCTGCTGTGCGTCTGGGCCACCTCTTACTCTTGACAGCTAAGCTTTTATTGCGCTGCATTTTAAAATGGTCAACTTGTCACCAGCTCGCCCGATCATCTAATTTTACTTGTTCAACCGTTCTTGCATCCGTAGTATCGAATGCATAGGCGTGCGCACTAAGTTAGGGGGGGACAACCCCCTCCCCCCGAGATCACCTAAGGGGGGCGCAAAGTTCATTGCAATTTCACAATACGGAAAACACCACTTTTACCCTGAGAAGACGCTTTGTAAGCGAGAAAACGTGCGACAAGAATGTGCGGGTGGCGACGCTACCTTGAAATTCTCGCACCAAACGCCGTGACGTCATAGATTATGACGGCGTATAGTACGTCATACGTAGTTCCAAATCGGTAAAAATGTCTTATGAGAGGGCCAGAGACCTAACATACCAAGTTTCAGAAAATTTCGTTGAACCGATGTCACCAAGGTATGACAAATGCATTTTGAAATCCGTGACGTCACGCGCGGACATTCTGGCGCGAAATTTAAAAATGACACATTGACCCTGATTTCATGCTCTATTAAGGAGCGAGCATACGGTGGTAAAATTAACATTAGAATTCTCACAGAACAAATCAATGTAAACCAATCCATTGTTTCACCTTAGCGTCCCTTTAGCAATTAGTGTTTATTGAAGAGCAGTGATACAACATATCCGAAAAACTTGTAAAACATAAAAATGCGTTAGCCTGACGCCACTAGCTTTGCTGTTTCATCGGTGCCCGCCAAGCGGAGCTAGTGGAATTTTTTCCTCCTCCTCCTCTCCGCAACAGCCATGGGTCTTGGAGCACTTGAAGAAATGAAAGTTTCTAGGCTCCTCTTCATTGCCTCTGTAACTTCGTTTAATAACCACGGGGCAGTTCAGGTGTCCACACAAACTAGGCACAATTACGACGCCCGTGGCATCTCCAAAAACAAGAGCAACAAAAAGATAGGCAAAAGCAGACGGCCAAATTAACAGCGGTGACAGTTCTCCAGAAGGCACAGTGTTATATCATTAACCCCGAATACAAGGCCGTCGCCAGGATTTTCTCTTGGGGGGGTGCAAACGAGCGTTGCATCGCGGCTGGGGGAGGGGGAAAGCGCTGGTCTAGCTTGGGAGAGGGCAACTGCTGGTGAGGCTTGAGGGGGGGCAAGTGCCCCTTTTTCACCCCCCTGCCGACGCCCATGCCCGAATATTCAAGTGCGCCAACGCAGCGGCGCAAAGGGAGCAAACAGGTGCGGGGTGACGAGACCAGGCGCCGACTCCATTATCGACTAACGTTTGCGACGGTGTCAGTCATACGCGGACGTATCGACTTGTCCTACTTTTGGATCTTCCGACCGCGACCATGTCTTGGCGGTCCCCAGAGCCACACGCACAGGTATGTATACACAAGCTCAAAAAGGTCGATATAGACCCCTTGCAAAATTGCAAGTGCGCTTCCCTGTGCTGCATATTTTCCTTCATCATGGCGGCACCTGTCATCCTTTAAGTGGAGAGGAGGCCCTAGTGGAACGTGCCATGGGTTTTCTATCATGCGGGTTTATATCAAGGGAGCCCAGTGAATGTTTTCCATGCCATAGGGCAAGTAAACTGCGCTTGAACACGCTGTTTGCAGTAAGTGACCAGCCGCCATTAGTAGGGAAAACTGCACTGCAGGAAAGCTAGCTTTACAATTATGAAAGGGGTCTATATATGGAAGGTGGTGAAATGAGCCCTATATGTATATATACAGGGTGTTTTTTTTAAGCAATACAGATTTTTCCTTAAAAAACTATAATAGTTAGGCACTTGTCGTCTTCGCAGCCAATTTATAGGCCGAAGCGGAAAGATTTTGCCGCTAATTAGATCACTCAGAAAAGATTTACAAAAATAGTTTAATTAACTTTTTTATTATCAATTTCAGGGTGGTTGTTTATATGGCGAAGTTGTTCTACGTCACAATTTATGGGGAGCCCAGTTTTTAAAAATCGAAAATATCAGGTGTCGTTTGAGAGATCCATCGTCGAATTTCCAGACCACGGTGCCAGAGATACCGAAACTGACGAGGCGGGTGCGCCGGAAGGGCGGTCTTCGACAGAAGAGGACCTTCTTCGACAGTCCAGAATGTCTACAGCACGTGCAGTGCAGACTGCGAAAGCAACTTCATCAGGTCTGTACGCTGTTACACTTGTACCCGAATCCTTCAATACTTTAAGTGGCCATGAAGCTTCGCCGTAACGCTATGGGGGGGAGCTTTGTGCGCTTCAAGCGGAGGCCGCGGGGCGGCGCTGCGTCCAGTCTGTTGGACGCAGCGCCGCCCCGCGGCTACGGCTAGCAGTGTGGGCGACATGGCAACAAGGAGCATTAAGCGAAAAGTCAGAGAGGCGGAGAGGACTTATTGGATGACAGCGATGGAAAAGAAGCCGGCTCTCAGTGACTACCGAAAGGGGAAAAAACGAAATAAGGAGGGAGAGGTTTTATGATAATTCAAGGGGAAGCGCTTTACTGTTTGAAGCAAGGTCGGGTTGCCTTAGAACGCGTAGCTATAAAGCGAGATTCTGTAACGAAGAAGAACAATGTACATGCTGTGGGGGGAGCTAAGGAAACGATGGAACGTGTACTGATTGAATGTGGCGTTATCCACCCAGATATACGTGTGGGCACGAGTCTACATGAAGCCTTGGGTTTTAGGGACAACAATGGAAAGCTGAACACGTCCGCGATAGAAATAAGCAAGAGACGGTTAGAGTATTGGTGGCAGAAAAGTAGAGATAAAGGACAAAAATGAAGAATGGGAAAAATAAGGTCATTCTGCCTTAAGAGGCAGAGAGATGGACCGTGAATTTATATTTTTCTTTGCTATAATAACATAGATTTAATCATTGTAGATAAGGCATTAGGCCAACACAAAAGGAAAGTTTTTTTTCGAGCCTGGTGGCAGACATGTCACCACCCCGTTATAAAGGGGACGCTCATAGCATCCATCCATCCATCCGGCACCTCGCAGGCGGCAGCGACGGCGGTTGCTGCTGATGTCAGTGCAAAGTATCGCGACGAGTCAGCGCGCAGTTTTCAGCTTATGTCCTGTATTGTGCCTAGTGTGTTGTGCCTTCAGGTCGGAAGGGATGCCGCGTACGGTGGCGTAGCTTCTGTGTACCTGGGTGTCGATCAGGATACAAGGAAAATGACGAAAAAGTGTCGATGTTCTGGCTTCCTAGAGAAAGCGAACGGCGAGAAACATAGGCGGAGAGTACTGGGGGGCTGGGGGGGCTCGGGCCCCCGCCGGACTGCTTCATGGGGGGGGCCGAGCCCCCCCCGGCGCCGGCCCGGAATATTCTTCAAGAGCCTGGCTTAGGTGTCGGTCCATTGACAACGGACAGTTCACCGTCCTGTCTGGCATATTTTACAGGGGCTGTTTATGCTCGCTTCTTTTAAAGCAATAGCGTTAAAAAAAGCGGGCATAAACAAGAAAAATCAAGATGCAAATAAAGTAAACAATAAAAATATTCGGTTTGAGTGAGAATCGAACCCAGGCCGTCTGCATGGCAAGCAGGGGTTCTCCCACAGATCCACGCTAGTGCTTGAAAGTGTTTCGAAAGAAAAAAAACCTGTATGAATCGCGCCAGGTGTGGAAACGTGAATTTCGCAACAAGTGGGTGTTTTAAGGCCCACCGATTACAAAGTGTTCAGACATAATTAATGATCGTTAGCTGCAAATGCCTTAACAAAGTGAGCAGCTGCGTAGGTTCGCGTGTTGCTTTACGGATGCGTAGTGGGCCCTTCGCTGATTGGCAAAAGCAAAAATTATGCCGTAGTGAGCACTTTACAACTGTACTTGCGGGAGCCTTTCAAGGATAATTTGAAACGGCCCATGTTACGCGCACAGTCGTTCGTTTCCTTACGGCAGGGGTCTCAAACTCACCTGAGGCAGCGGGCCGCAGTCACGCAATTTGGTCCCGCAAGGGCCGGGGCATGGAAGAAGGTGAGAACGAGAACGAGAATTGGGGGAGAGAGCGGGGTTTGTACAGATGGTCAGAAAACGTTGCCATTTGAAAGAAAGCCTTCCTCATATAATATTGGTGATAGATTTGGTGCCAGGATTCCAACAACATATCGATACCGATCGCCAAGGTGACTAAAATCTGGACGCCAATTTTGTTTCACGGTTGTGCTTCAAGACAGCGTGACCACATGGGGTGCCTAACTTAAACAGTGCTTTAGGCCTGTGTAGCTCACCAACATACCTATTAAGAACATATTAAAGTTGTGGGGCGAAGACATTCATGTGGGGGCCGCGGGCCGCAAATAAGGAGCTCGCGGGCCGCATACGGCCCGCGTGTTTGAGACCCCTGCCTTACGGCATGGTTGAGGCCTGCACCGAGAACCGGAGCCGGGCTAGCAATTGAGAAGGCAATGCGCGCGGCGCCCGATTACGCTATCGCGTTCTACTTTTGAAGGCGAAGCTCGAGCGTCCTCCAAGTTTTCTCTTTCTTCATTTCAGACTTTTAAAATTCGGATCACGGGCCAGTGACGTATAGTCAAACATTCAGCAGAAAATTCCCCTCAAACAGATTTGTATGTGCAGAATATGTCGTGTTGACGAACAACTGAAGCGATCACTTAAGCTATGACAAGTAAAAAGTCTTGAACCGGGTAGCGACTGCTTTGCAGAACACAAAAATGCTACTGAGAATACAAAGCAATCCCGACGGAGTCAGTCAGTGAATGCTCTCGCTCAGATTTACTGGCATAATTAAAGCTCCCTCTGCCAGCACTAAGCCTACTCTCTACGACGGAGTGCATGTTTTAACAAAGTAAAGCATCTCAATAAAAAAAAAAAATTCGGCAGGTCCCACGCATTGTGGGAATCGAATTTATGCTATGTATAGTCAGCCAGTAGCAGCCTATGCGGCCTTTGTTGCTTTGAGACAAGCGTTACGATGTGGATCGATGTTTTCGGGCAATGGAAAAATAAATCTGGAGTCTGCCAACTACAGATCTTCATAATGATATCGCAGTGCCGGCAACTAAAGTTATATTAAGTTGTGCAAAGTCGGACTCTCTTCCCCCTCTCTCTCTCTTTCTCTCTCTCTCTCTATATATATATATATATATAGAGAGAGAGAGAAATATAGAAGGGAAAGTCGAGCCCCGCCCCCTCCGGGAAGATGAAAACTCTCCGCTTATGGCGAGAAAAGTGGAAGCGGCATACCTCGGCAAGAAAAGGGGTGGTTTCACGTTTGACTCCGTGCACGTGCGTTTCTGCGAAAAGCACTTCGATGAGAGTGGCAGTGTTCGAATGGGCCAGCGGCAAGTCGGAGGTGCTGCTGTGACCGCGATGTTCCGATACTTTTGCCGGACGCTGTGCCGAGGGTTTTCGACGGCGTCCCGGCGTATTTGTCTAGCGTAAAGAAGTTCAGAGCTCGCCCGCCTACGCAGCGAAAGCGGAAAATATACACTCAAGGTGTTATGCATGTGTATTAGAGCAAACATGTCAACTAAATAAAAATACTTGGTTGCGAGTACTGGTCTTGCAAGGTTCGAATTTGATGGGGCAATTATTCATTCCCAACCGTCGTGCAAAACAAGCCTTGTTCTGACACGCTAACTGTAGGTGGCGACACCCGATGAAGATCTAGGCGCTTACGAAGGCCGGAAACAATGAAAAATAGTTTAGCGGAAGTCGTAACAAAAGAGCGAAATAAGGTCACAGGGTCTCTTCTGCATTCACCTAAGAAGACTCGAAAGCAAAAGCCACCTTTTTTTTTTTCTTCAGTCGACTTATTGATACCCCCCCCCCCCCCTCCGGAAGCTGTCTGCACCTGAGGTGGTTTTGCAAGCTTTCTGTACCTCGAATGTTTTTGCACTGCCTCCGTGATCGGCCCAACGATCACGGAGGCAATAAAAGATTACGATGTTATGTGATGGGCTCATCGTGTGACATCACAAATTTTGATGATCTGTGATGACGTGATATGGTGACGTCATCACGTGATGTTTTTTGCATTACTCGTGTTGACGCCGATGGTGAATTTTCGCGTTACATGAGGCATCTAAGGCTTTTGCCTTAAAAACAGTACTGAAGGACTGTGAAAACTACGCAGTATTGCATGAGCAACGCAACTTTAAACGTGGCATGGCGCCGTAGTGATAAATCAACGCAAAATAAAACACGAAAACCAGGGAAATGACGTATGATGTGTCCATTGATCCCCGTCAATTGCTTAATCAAAGCAACGATTTATTTAAGCTGACTGTTGGTTCGATAAATACGACAATTATTTAAGGTATTTTCGTAACCAAACACCAGATGTATAGCCTGAAAGATTTGATGAGCGCGGTCAATAGTTGCAACCACTGCACATCCGCGACGCATTAAGATCTGCCGTGCAGAGTCCTTGAAGGACTCTGGATCATCCACAAATTGCGACTAGATGTTTTAGGGAAACGGAAGAAACATGCTTTTATAGCAGTCGTACATCGCACAGCGGAAGGAGCATGCGTTTGTTGCGATCAAGTTTCTAGCTCCAAGGCCTCATTCGACGCTAAATTGCACTGTAGTAGACGTCCTCCGAATTTCCTTAAAGGTAATATCACTCTGAAGGTATAATCACCGTCCACGGCCACATTTAATCCCTTTTTGCAGTTCCGACGCGTGCCATAGAACTGCAGCGCCGGTGCCGCTCCGATGCCCACACACGGGCGAGGGCGCCCCCAAGCGGCTGTTCCTGTCCCTATAAAACTTTCGCGGAAGCTTCATGACCAGTAACTATTGAAGGATTATGCTTGTACTAAACGTGCGCGGCGTGTTCATGCACGCAGCACGCCTGAGTCGTGATTATTATTGGCATACGGCCTGCGAAAGAGTACAGCAATGATTTGGTGCCACATATTACAGGTTCCACACGAAGTCTTGTGAGAACTCAAAATTTCTACATGGTTCTTGTAATAATTGATGCACGCTTTGCAGAAAGTGCTCGGAACATACCTGCGTGTCACGCAATATATCATAAAACGAAATATATGGCGTCACGCTTGAACACACGCAGTAAGTGTGTATTACTCGTGCACATTTACTGCGCTTGTAGTTTTTCCTTTTCATGCAGTTGTCCACTGGCGGCGAAGCTCGGCGTTTTTTGTTGCGGATGCAAATATGTGCAATCTGAAAACACCGTATCGGCACGATTCTTGCGTTGTGTTGTGATCGTCACAGACAGTGCTGAAGAATCTCTTCCTCTTGCGCTGGTTGTTTTCGCATCCAAAGACAACGCAGTGGTTCCCAGACGACTTCTTGTCAGCGGGAGCGGCGTGAACAAGGTGCTTTTTCGCATTTGAAAGTCCCAGAGCTGTCGCTTGCCATGTTAACTTGGCGCAATAGATACACGCCTTGGCAGTCCAGAACATCATGGCGTCTGGGTGCGAGAGTATTCCGCCGGGAGCATATGCGCCTGGGTGCGAGATAAGCGGGCTGTGGTCTATACGGAATTTGAGAACTTTGAAGGAGAGAAGTGCCACCTCCCACACTTTATTATTGAAAATATTGCTACGGTATGAGCCGTGTTATGGTAGACACCACAGAAGGGAAAGAACCGTAGCAACCGTAGCAATGTGCCTTGATGACCGCATTAAATGTTGTGATATGATAACCACATTACATCTGGGATCGCCGGCTGCTAGGTCTGTATTGGACGAACACAGCAAAAAATATCAATTCACTGCTGTTCAGTGACACCAACCAAGGTCAACCTTATATTGCCACCGGCATGTAATGGGTCGAGGCAAGAGTAGCTCTCGCCCTATAAGAAGAAAGAAGAGCGCGCGCTTCTTCTCCGCTCGAGATCCAGCGCAGGATTGTTGCGCCGGTTTTGCAATAAAAATTCAGGGATGCGTAGAGCAACTTTACTTATGGTGTATAAACTTTACGTACGCCCCATTTTGGAATTCGGTTGTGTTCTTTTTTCCGGAAGTGCTGCTTACAAGTTAAGACCTCTAATATTGCTGGAAAGGCAGGCGCTGCGTCTGTGTCTCGGGCTACCGAAATGTGTGGCTAATAACGTGCTATATTTGGAAGCTCGAGTCATGGAACTTGAGGCAAGATTTAAACAGCTTACTGTGCAGACATTCTTAAAGCTTTACGATGCACCTCTCTCCCGTTCGCAGACAGTGTTCATCACATCTCCTGATTCTTTCTTTATGCACCCGTGGCGACGGTTCCGAAGGCCACAAGTCATTTTTGTTGAGTCTCTGCTATCGGACCTACGCGTTTCCCTTACGAACCTAACTTCCCAAAACCAGTGTCCATTGCAGCTTAATTTAGTTTTCGATGATATTTTTCCCAACAATGCTAAGTTACTTCCGAAGCGTTTTCTCGAAGGCCTTCTTCAGGATCATCTCGGTCAATTTCCTGGCCACTTGGTTATTTCTACGGACGCAACGCAGAATCTTCAGAAGGCTGGAATCGGCATCTTTTCCCATCAGCTTAATTGGTCTTTTGCGCTGCGACTGCCCGATTTCACCCCAATATTTCTGGCAGAATTTCTGGCCATCAGTTTGGCAATTAGAAAACTAAATTCCCAGCAATCAAAAGTTATTATTATTACCGATGCATTATCAGTTTGTGTTCACTTAACGTCCGCTAAGCAATCGCATCTTCACAGGATATTTTTGACTCTTGTTCCACATAGCCTATCAGAGGTTCGGTTCTTGTGGGTCCCCGGGCATGCTGGAATTTTCCTAAATGAAGCAGCTGACTCGCTCGCTACGGCGTCTTTAAATGGCCCGGTTCTTAATATAGTTCCTCATTTTCCTCTCATTACAGGAGAAAGATTCAAGCGCTTGTTATTTTTAAAAAACAGTCACACAGCTCTCATACAATCTGATGAGTTCAAGCACTTGCAGTTTTCATGGAACACCACTAAATGCCTTTCACGTCAATGCGAAGTGACCCTCACTAGCTTTCGCTGTAGAGTTCCCCGGCTAAATTATTACCTTCACAAATCTGGCTTCTCATTAACTAACCTCTGTGTAATTTGCAATGAACCAGAAACAATAGAACATTTTCTTCTCTCATGCCGCCGTTTCGCCTCACTCCGCCGAATATATCTTGAAATCCCTACTGGTCAACTGGGCTTAACACTGACTACCTCCAACCTGTTATCATTTGGAGCCGGGCAGTTTGGCACAAGCCGCAGTGCTGTGGTTACTGCGCTACATAAGTTCTTACAAGCAACCGGAAGGTTACGCTGCTAGTGTTGCCGACCGTTGGAAAAAAAAAACATAATTTTTTTCTATCTTTATTTATAGAATTTTTATAATCATTTTACCTATCTGACTTTTCATTTACATTGCATTTTATCCTCTTTTTTTTATGTTGCGCAGCCTTTATTTTTTCCCTACATAACAATCAGTGTGGCCAATCCCCCTTGTGGGTATGAGCCAGCCTCTCGTAGGCGACAAAACAAAACAAAAACAGCCCCGACGGACGCGCTTTTCAAGAGCTGGCTAGTCGGCGATTTATTAAAAGAACCTGGTATTTCTAAAGACTCGTGACAAACTGGTGGAGGCGCTGGGTAGTCCTCACGGATGCTGCACACCCCTCCAGGGAGCCGCCCTACAAGTCCAGTGCCAGTCAACACGCCTGTGCATAGGGCCAGCCGAAGAATCAGGGGACTGTCTCCGGAAGTCCACGATACGCTTCCCACCGCTTCGACAGGTATGACAAGCGCTTCTGTACAAACCGCTCCAACTGGCACGGAAAGCGCGATGTCGACCCGGTATACCTTCGAGAGTCCACGGGTCCCGACGACGTTCCATGGCACGGAGCGCGAAGACGTCGAAGATTGGATGGTAGACTTCGAGCGCGTAGCGGCTTTGAACCATTGGGACGACGCGGAAAAACTGGGACGTGTCTACTTCTACCTAGAGGACGGGGCGCGTACGTGGTATCAGAACCGCGAGGAGCAACTGACGTCGTGGCGCGAGTTCTGTCGTAGGCTTCTGGAGAGCTACACCAGTGCTGATCGCCAAGAACGAGCGGAACGAGCGATTCAGGCCCGTGTCCGGTTGCCAAACGAAACCGTGACCGCATACGTCGAAGACATGACGCGCCTCTTCAGACGAGCTGACCCAAGAATGGCGGAGGACAAGAAGTTGCGTCATCTGATGCGCGGCGTCAAAGAACAGCTCTTTGCCGGCCTCGTGCGGAGCCCTCCGAAGACGGTCGCGGAGTTCCTGTCCGAGGCTGTGACCATGGAAAAAAATGCTGCAGCAGCGATCCAACCTGTACGAGAGGCATGTCAACGGCATGTCCACTGCTGACATTTTCACCACCACTGGAACCAGCAATGACTGCCTGCGAGAACTTATTCGTTCTATAGTGCGTGAAGAGTTGCAAAAGGCAGGCGTAACGCCTAATTCTACGCTCAGCTCTATTGCAACCGTTATCAAGGACGAGCTGCATCAGGCCCTCCGGGACAGATTGCCTGCTGACAGCGCTGCGCCAGCTCCTACAGAATACCGCCGTGAGACGACCTACGCGGAAGCCTTAAAGCGTCCTGCTGCCTCTCCACCAATGTTCATTCATCCTGTTCCTACCGTGTCACTTCAGTCGGCGCAGCAAATGCCGTACTACGAAGACACGTACACGCCGCCGCCCTATGTCCGCGCCGCTCCAGTCGCCCATCGTTCGGAGCAACCGGTCCACTACATCGACGATCGGCGCACGTCTCCTCGGAAGTCGGATGTTTGGCGCACACCCGATCGCCGGCCTCTCTGCTTTCACTGCGGGGAAGCAGATCACTTGTACCGCCAGTGCCCTTACCGCCGCCTTGGGCTTCGCGGCTTCTCTGCGTACTCGCCACCACCCCGGTACGGCCAGCGACCCCGGGACATTGAAAACTACCTCTCGCAGCAGCATGCCCCACCGTGTGCCGGGCACCAGTCGCGCTCGCCGTCGCCGAGGCGCTTTTCATCGCCGACCCAGCGGTATTCTAACGCACGGTCGCCCAGTCCCCCTCCGGGAAAACTAACTGAAGCGACCTCTGGGGGCGGGGTCGCTGATGGTCGAAGTGCTGAAGACCTCCGATTGACGCAGAGACGTACAGATACCGATCCGACATCACCTGCTGCTGTTCGGGACGACCGGCTTTCACTCGACATACCAGTGACGATTGATGGTTACGCGGTTAATGCGTTAGTGGACACCGGCGCAGATTATTCTATATTGAGCGGGAAACTGGCAACGCAGCTGAAGAAAGTAATCACGCCGTGGCACAACTCGCAGATTCGGACGGCTGGTGGTCACGTCGTTACTCCATTGGGCGCCTGCGTAACTAGAGTTCAGATTCAAGGGTATACATTCGTAGCAAGCTGCCTCGTCCTGCGCGAATGCTCCCGTGACGTCATTCTGGGAGTTGACTTCCTGCAGGAGTATGGCGCCATTATTGATCTGCAAGAGCGCCGCGTCACGTTTTCAGCCGACCGAGCAATCGACGTGCAGGACGAGGAACGGCGTGTCGATGTACTTCGTGTTTTTGAAGACAGCGTGACGCTTCCTCCACGAGCAAGTGTCCTGGTCGACGTCACATGCTGTGATTTGGGCGATGGCGAAGCGGTGGCCGAAACAAACTTGGAACACCTCCTGAAACAAGGCATTTGTGTAGCCAGAAGTGTCATACACCTTCGTGGTGGCCGATCGCAATTGCTTGTTACCAACTTTAGCAACGAGCATCGACACCTCTTCCGCGGCACTTCGATAGCGTTTGCCAACGAAGTAGCAAACGTCAACAACTGTTTCTCGTCGGAACTAGTGGACACCGCAGACGCGTCACTGGGTAATATCGACATCAATCCTGGACTGTCCACCGATAACCAGACTGCGCTGCGAGCGCTCTTGCTCGAGTTCAGGTCCTGCTTCGCAAGCTCCTCAAAGGTCCGCCAGACATCCATCACTCGGCACAGGATCATCACGTACGAGGACGCACGTCCGATACACCAGCACCCTTACCGCGTGTCGGCGAAAGAACGTGAAGCGATACGTACGCAAGTCCGCGAGATGCTTGACGATGGCGTTATCGAACCATCCAACAGCCCGTGGTCATCTCCGGTCGTTATTGTCAAAAAGAAAGACGGAACACTACGCTTCTGCATAGACTACCGGAAGCTTAACAACGTGACCAAAAAGGACGTGTACCCGCTGCCGCGTATCGACGACTCGTTGGATAGACTTCGCCGTGCCCGTTATTTCTCTTCTCTCGATCTGAAAAGCGGGTACTGGCAAATCGAGGTAGATGAGCGAGAGCGAGAGAAAACAGCCTTTGTGACTCCAGATGGCCTCTACCAATTTCGAGTGCTTCCTTTTGGCTTGTGTTCAGCGCCGGCAACTTTCCAGCGAATGATGGACACTGTCCTCACAGGACTGAAGTGGCAGACATGTCTTGTGTACCTTGATGATGTTGTGGTCTTTTCTGCCACGTTCGAGCAACATCTTCACCGTCTGCGCAGTGTGCTAGACGCTATCCGATCGGCAGACCTGACACTAAAGCCACAGAAGTGGCACTTCGGTTATGAGGAGCTCAAATTTCTTGGGCATGTAGTTAGCGCCAGAGGGGTCCAGCCCGATCCAGACAAGCTTGCCGCTGTTGCCGCATTACCAGCTCCTGTTGACGAGAAGGCCGTCCGGCGCTTCCTTGGTCTGTGTGCCTACTATCGCAGATTTATTCACGGCTTTTCGCAGATAGCAGAACCCCTGACTCGCCTCACAAGGGACGACACCCCATTTGTCTGGGAAAATGACCAACAGGCAGCTTTTGCTGAACTGCGACAGCGCATGCAATCAGCGCCCGTTCTCGCTCATTTCGACGACGATGCCGACACAGAGGTGCATACTGACGCCAGTAACATTGGCCTCGGCGCTGTGCTCGTTCAGCGTCAAGATGGCATGGAACGAGTAATAGCCTACGCCAGCCGCTCTCTATCCCGTGCCGAGGCGAATTATTCCACTACGGAGAAAGAGTGCCTCGCAGTCGTGTGGGCAATCGCCAAGTTTCGCCCGTACCTTTATGGTCGCCCCTTCAATATAGTGACGGACCATCATGCCCTCTGTTGGTTGGCAAATATGCGCGACCCTTCGGGACGACTAGCACGGTGGAGCTTGCGGTTACAGGAATTCGATGTCACCATTGTTTATAAATCTGGCCGCAAGCATGAAGACGCCGACACACTGTCGCGCGCACCCATTCATCTCGTCAATCAGGGAGAAGAGGACGATGACGGTTTCCTGGGTGCCATTAGCTCGTCGGACTTGAGCAGACGGCAGCGATATGACGCAGAGCTTCGACCAATCATCGATCATTTGGAGGGCCGCGACATAACCATACCACGCCATCTGTCCCGCTCGTTGACGTCGTTCTGTCTGCGAGACGACGTGCTGTATAAGAAGAACGCCCGTTCGAACGACCGTGCTTACCTGCTGGTGGTTCCCAGAGACATGCGAGACGACGTACTTTTCGCTTGCCACGACGAACCTACATCTGGCCACCTAGGCTTCTCACGAACACTTGCAAGAGTAAGTGAGAGGTACTATTGGCCAGGACTTTCGGCGAGCGCCAACCAATACGTCAAAAGCTGTCGTGAATGTCAGCGCCGAAAGAAACCCTCTGTCAAGCCGGCTGGCTTACTTCAGCCAATTGAGGTACCTTCTACGCCCTTCGACCAAGTCGGCATGGACATTCTCGGACCATTTACCCTGTCTGCTGATGGCAACAAATGGGTGGTTGTCGCAACAGACTACTTAACACGCTACGCTGAGACACAAGCGATCCCACGAGCCACGGCTTCCGAGGTAGCGCATTTCTTCATGCGCCACATCGTGTTGCGTCACGGTGCTCCTTCCAGCGTAATAACTGACAGAGGGACAGCATTCACAGCACAGCTTATGGACAAGGTGTTTGAACTAAGCAACACCAAACACCGAAAGACGACCGCATACCATCCGCAGACCAACGGACTCACCGAAAGACTGAATAAGACGCTCGCAGACATGATCGCAACCTGCATAGACGTACAGCACAAAACATGGGACCGGATCTTGCCTTACGTGACCTTCGCGTATAATACCGCCGTGCAAGAGACCACGCGATTCACGCCATTTCGTATTCTCTATGGCCGCGAAGTGCAGACCATGCTGGATTCTATGCTACCATGTCAAGACGCTGACGAGTTAACAACTGACGCCGAGGAATTTGCGGAGCGTGCGGAGGAAGCTCGGCAGCTTGCGCGCCTGCACATCGGCCAGCAGCAACAGCTGGACGCACGACGCTACAACATCCGCCACAGGGAAGTGTCCTACAACCCCGGAGACAAAGTTTGGGTGTGGACGCCCGTTCGCCGCCGAGGCCTCAGTGAAAAGTTACTGAGCCGGTATTTTGGCCCGTACAAAGTTCTACGCCGCGTCAGTGACGTGAACTACGAAGTGGTCCCGGACACAACATCGCAAGCACGGACCAGGACACAACCGAGCCCGGACGTAGTTCATGTTGTGCGCATGAAACCGTACATTGCGCGTTCGTAACCGTTTTTTTAAATCGTTCACCGGTCTTTGCTAATGCCTTTCACTTATAGTTGAGAAGTCACTTGTTCTTTCATTGACTTTATTAACGTTATACTACCTTCATTTTGCCCTTTTGCTTCATCTAGGGTTTTTAGTGCCTTTTTCTTTCCACGCGCACATGTTGTAGCATCAAGTTAGCGCTGTTATCGTTATTATTTTTTTTTTCGCGGAAGCGGGGTAATGCCACCTGTATGTAATGGGTCGAGGCAAGAGTAGCTCTCGCCCTAGAAGAAGAAAGAAGAGCGCGCGCTTCTTCTCCGCTCGAGATCCAGCCCCGACGGACGCGCTTTTCAAGAGCTGGCTAGTCGGCGATTTATTAAAAGAGCCTGGTATTTCTAAAGACTCGTGACAAACTGTATTTTGACAACTAGATTGGCCCCCGAAAATACCCTACATTGTAATAAAAATCCCTAGATTGCCTTTTTAATGTGGTTATTTAGGCTAATTCACATTTAACAAAAGTATAACGATAGTTCGCCCTCTGCCCGAAATTTTCGGAATCTTACAGGAGAAACAAGAAACATATGGCGCGAGTTGCAACGGAGACAAACAGATTTTTCATGTTCCCTATGCCCGCTAAGTGAATCGTCGGGCCAAGTGCAAGTCTGTAGTGCCTTTCTTGTACTTGCCGTCTTCGAGGTGCTCGGCAGTAAATTTCTAAATTTACATATTGGCAATCAGCGTTGCATGATTGGCAGTTGATGTACAGGGGTCCTTTTTTGCTGGCTAATGAGCATCCTGTGTATACTTTCGATGAGCTTCCAATTTGGCCCAATATTTCGTCACTATTTTCGCTCTTATGAAAACTGTGCGATTTTGGAAAGACTGGAAACGCACGAACCTGCAGTCTTTTCGTCTTTTCCCTGGCGCCGATTTTATAATAATGAGTCCGCAACAACTCGCCCAACTGCCAGCCCTTACTTTAGCTCTCTTTCTGTTAAAGTCTACTGGTCCAGTAGTTATTAGACATGGAGACTGCACGGTGAAGGCATGCGGCAAGCGTGAATTTGGCACGTTTTCGTGCGCATTACAAGACAAAATTTCTGTTTGTTTCACAGAGCGGATATCACACAGGGCGCGTATGATGATACGCGTTTGCATGCTAAACAGTCACGGCTACAAGGTTCCGTTGCACGCCAGCATTATGCATATTTATCTCGCCTTCACTCGGCCCAACAGAACAAATCTCTTTTGAATGCAAACAGCATATCGCGAAAATTATTACGTAATCTTTACGGCCTTTCTAGTTGAAAAGGCGTGATTACTCAGCAACGCCTGTCATTAGGCTGCGCAATGTAACATTTCCAGAATCTTTGAAAAATCCCTAGAATCAACAACAAAAAAAAAAAAGCCTAATCCCTAATGATTCAGAAAAACCATACCAAAGCGGAACCACCCACTGCTTTTGGAGGCGAAGTGGGTAATGCAAAGATGGTTTTATTTTGCACAAAAGCCATGGCATTTGTTATCGGACGCTGCGGCTTTCTTGTCAAAGCACCTTCCGAGAGTTTCCTCAAGCTGCGGGGCATTTGTTTCTTCCAAGGCCGCACTTCGTTATGAGCACATGGCTGTTAGGCCATCGGGCCGTTATTTTGACCATTAAATTATTTAAAAGGTAATATTTACAGCTGAAATGGCAAACCTATGCAGCTATTAAAACTCTCCATCCAACTAAATCGCTGCATTTAGTTGTTTGAGGGGTCGACAATGCTGCGGTTTTGAAATGCTTGAGCTAATGGTGGGGAACTATCGGAAAATTGACAATCGATAACATCGATAGTTTCTTTTGAATTATCGATAGTGTAAAGAAATTATCGATAGTACTTCAATCTATACACTATTATCGATAAGGCAATCGATAGTACTGTCAGTATAGTAGTAATGTCGGTAGTACGTATTAAGGCGAAAGCCTTTAATGTCTCATGCTCACGTCCGTCCGGTGTCCGTCCGGTGTCCGTCCGTCCGGTGTCCGTCCGTCCGGTGTCCGTCCGTCCGTGCGTCCGTCTGTCCGTCCGTCCGTCTGTCCGTCCGTCCGTCTGTCCGTCCGTCCGTCTGTCCGCCCGGTGTCCGTCCGTCCGTCCGTCTGTCCGTCCATCCGGTGTCCGTCCATCCGGTGTCCGTCCGTCCGGTGTCCGTCCATCCATCTGTCCATCCGTCCGTCCGGTGTCCGTCCGTCCGTCCGTCCAGTGTCCGTCCGTCCGTCCGTCCGTCCAGTGTCCGTCCGTCCGTCCGGCCATGTCCGTCCGTCCCGTCCATCCGAGCTCTGGCACGGAGCCAGGTGGCCGCCGGGATGCGCAAACGGACGCCGGTCGCGTCGGACTCTACAGCGCTCGCTCTTTACTTGCGTAGCTTCGCTGTGCCCAGCGTTTGCAATCATTCTGACCGACGCCGTCTCAATGGACACAGGCGTTCACGGAATACACCTTCGAATTTACAAAGGGCCCGTCAATTGAAGCGCTGCAACGCTATGGCGTGTTCACGATGCACAAAGCGCGAGAAAATACTAACGCATGCGAACGGAGGAAGATTAGTCTCGCGTCTCGCTGCGACTCGCGGTAAAAAATTAAAGAAGAAAACACGCACACATTCGCTTTGTGTGTTATCCCCCCTGAGAGTGTAAAAGAAAAAAAGACATGGCATAGTCAGTGGAACGGCCACACGCTTTCGCCGAACACACTTTAGAATGTACAAAGTGTCCTTCAATTTTACTGCCGACATTACTATCAATAGTATCGATAGTGCTTTGAATAACTCTGCTGTTGGCGGCCGGGGATATTGCAAAAAAAAAAAAAACATTTGCGGTAGCCTACTATCAGAAATACTCAGTTTACTAAATTTATGAGCAATTTTTTGGCGAAATAAGTATTCCAGCAGTGAAAATGCGGCAATATGTCCGTAAATAAATTCATATTCAAAAGAAAGCACTTCCACCTTACGATTAAAAACCTATTTCTTGATAGTCTGACTTGAATATTAAAAAATGCGATATAAGTTTGAAGCCGCACGGTATCGTCAATTGTAACTGTCTCGTTGCCTGTACAGCTGAATAATTCAACTTAATTGTCATGAGTCAGGATAAAATTCGTGGTGAAGGAGCGCAAGCATGTAAACATTCGTGCCCTTCAGCCTGCTCCTCCTGCTCCACACACTCGCGGAATCAAGTTAATGCTGCAATGAGTTCGCGCGGTTGATATTATACTAATGGTCGTAGTATAAAACTATCGTTAGTATCGATAGTATAAGCTATCGATAGCGCTATCGATAGTTTCTTTTACCTACGATAGTTCGATAGTACAGAACTATCGATACTATCGATAGTGCCATGGATAGTTCTGCATCTCTGTGCCGACTCAACTAGAAGACTGTCCGTCCGTTTGTCCCTCTGTCACGAAAGACGTTCATCGACCTAAAGAACTAATGAATTAAGCGTAACAATGTTTAGGCGTTGCTGAGTTTGCAACTGGGCGCCCGCTTTCCGAAGGCGACTATCTTAGACAGTGCAGACGGTTGCAACCTAAGCATAAATAGAAATCTGCCCGCAGTTTTAACTCTGCTTTCTCTTCTGCACTGATTAAGTTCAAGGCGGTTCAGACAAGGAGGCGTTGTTCGTGGACGCAGCCGAGTACCCGAGTCAGATATCCTACGTTGGGATAGCAATAAACTCCGAACGCAAGTGCATAAACGCATGCTCAATACGCTCTAATAACTCTGAAATTGCAGAAGAGGTGGCTATCGCACAGACCATAATTTCCCCCTAAATGCAGGTGCGTCATCAGCGACTTGCCGTCGGCCATCAGGAACTTTGCGTGAGGACGAATATCACCCGTGGCCAGCTAAAATACTCCTCGGGTAGGCCAAGCTGATATCGTCCGAGGAATTCGAAGAAATATACATTATATGGTTCCCAGCCCGCAACGCCCGTGAGTGCCCCGTTCCGAACCTCAACGAGGGAGCCCACCGCGTCGCGCGAGGTCTCACTTCAGCGCGTTCGCGAAGGAGCTTCACCCGAGGTAACGGGACGAGAGGCGTGGAGGGAGAGGGACAGAATGTCGAGGTTCTGCGACATCGTCCAGTTTTTGCCAAAAGTCGAGGCGCAGATTGCCACCACCTATAGCTCCAATTTAAACAGATCAGAAGCGGATACCCGACATCCTTAACTTCGCGGATTCGCGGAATTAACTTCGCGGATACCCACATCCTAAATCAACACCCAACCTCACTTTATTTAATGCAGGGTGGAACATCATCTAACACCCAACCATACTTCATTTAATGCAGGATGGAATTTCATCTAGATCATTTAAAAAAATAAAGAGATAACTCCTGACTGAAGAAAGCCATGATCTTCTTGATCTTTAAAATGTTGAAATCAAAGATGTCCTGCATTTTTTACACCTTTTTCATCATAGCGTTGTGATTGGTTAGTACATTACTGTTTATTACATGTTTGATTCAATAGATGATACCTCTTTCTGTTACAATTTCGTTTCATCACCTTTTAATAGTTTCACCTGTAAGGGCATAACTTTAAGCGTGCCCTAGTCATGAGGTTTCTTTCTTTTTTTTCATTAACTCGTTTTGAGAGCACTTATTTGTTAGTATTCCCACCACTCTAATGACTGTTGTTTATATTTTTCTGCACTTCTCTCGCAATAGAGTCGAGAAGCTTTTCTTATTTTATTTCATTTTTTTTTTCTTTGCCTGAAGTTGATTAAGAGCACGCGTTGTTGTATCGCCACCACTCACACGACAGCTTTGTTTATATGTTTGTGCACTCTACTGATAATTATGTCCAATCTTGGAACCCATGCGCAACAATACGTACTATTGCATTCTGTGCTAATAATGCTTGGTGGTGTGTTTCTTCTGCTTTGCTACCAGGGTGGCACAACCTAGTCAGGAGTTTACTCAGCCTTCAGTCGTGTCCCCCGAGGCAATTTGTAACAACTTTTGAGCTGAATAAAAGCCTTGAATCGAATCGAATCTCAGGAGGTTTACTGGAGGCGACTTCAAACGAGAACGTTTACCAACCCGGTGCACCTAAATCGCATCTACCCCGAGCTATATGCAGCCTTCAACACGCCACTCTAGTATACATTCTATGCGAATGCACACAAATACAAGCTAACAGTGCAGTCCCTAAGAACAGCTTGGGGGCGCGGTGGAAAGCCGCGCGGATCAGCTCAGATCGGGGAGGTCAAATATGAGCCATCCAGCGAGCACGGCAAACGGCTGGGAGCAGGGTCTATCCACCACCCCTGGCACGGCCTAGGCCCAGGCCAAAATCCGCTGGTTTGAATAAAGTTGAAATCCAGGGTTTGACGGAATCCCGTCTGGTCTGGAGGAGGCATTACAAAAGAAGAAGAAGAAACGTCGACCACAATAAAAATTCCACGCATATCCACGGAGTGAATGATGATGAGTGGGCGAAGCTCCGGAGGTTCATCGGTAAAAACTGTGAATCTTTCGGGAATCTTGCCCAGTACATCATTAAAGACGTGACAAACACTGTGTGTATATATTAAGAAATTTTATTTATTCCTGAGCCGTGATTTTCCGTTTTCGTACTGGAGCCGTGTTTTCTTCGTTAGGTCGTGGGCCGTGGTGGTTACTGTTTACATAAGCCGTGGCTTCCGTTCCGCCTTCATTATAACGGCTTTATGGTCGGTGAAGTGGAGGGATAGGGGTTCTTGGATGGGTCGTAGTGGGAAGTTTGCAAAGACGAGATCGATGTTGTGGGTTGCATGTGGTCGATCACTAGATGGCACCGCAGTGACATCTAGTGATCATTCTGAGACCAAGAGGTGCCTACGACGCTTATTCTTCATCGTCATCAGCGTCATCGTTATGACGCATAGTGCACAGCACATTCCATGTGCTGTGCCGTGATGGCAGCGTCATCGCCATCGTCATGGTGGCTACTACGACGACAACGACGCGGGACAAGCCCAACGTTACTAGAATAAACTCAGTTTCAAAGCTCCGCCGGAGAGGCGGGCCGCGTGGCGGTCGCGAGAACTAGTGGCGCTGTAGTCGAGTCTAGCTCCCGCGGCCGCGCGGCGCGTGTTGTGATCGGCGCCGGCGAAATGCAAGCGGTTAGAGCGAATAGTGCGCTGTGTTCACACGTCAGTTCCGGGACTGTTCTTGACCCTGCGTAGTGTCTTGTACGAAAACACGTGTGTCGTGTAGACGCGTAACGAGGACGAACAGATTTATCGACGCTGCGGTATGCCTACTTGCTTTGCGCCGGGCCGCAAGAGCGGCTACCGCAACGGCGACTCCGCTTCACACCACTTCTTTATTTATTTATTTATTTATTTATTTATTTATTTATTTATTTGTTTATTTATTTATTTATGTATTCATTTATTTAATTATTTATTTATTGCTTGTGTGTTTGTTTTTGTTTGTTTGTTTATTTATTTATTTATTTATTTATTTATTTATTTCCTTTGTAAACGTGGTTACACAATGGCAGGGGCCAAGATAAAAGCTCCTATACCTAAGCAGCTTGAGACGCTCGTAGCCACCGGTTTCTCTCGCGTTGGGGTGACGGGCGAGCCGGTGCACGATCGTAACAGAATTTCCTTTCTGTCTAGACTTGCACGTTACCCGAGAGTTGACTTTGATTATGCAAATAAAATTATTTTTCTTCTTGTTGTTATTATTATTATTATTATTATTATTATTATTATTATTATTATTATTATTATCATTATTATCATTATTATCATTATTATTATTATTATTATTATTATTATTATTATTATTATTATTATTATTATTATTATTATTATTATTATTATTATTACTATTATTAAACGGCGGCAACACTTGGTGGATATGGCGCAGGTGACGGTTCAGTATTATATACACTGTGCGACAACAATTACACAACAGTTACGAGTACAAGAAATACAAAATAATATACACTACATAAATATAATTGTAGGTGAAGAGGCAGTCGTTTATACAACAATGTCATTTAAGGGCATGATCCAGGCACACACTGAAAGGTAGTTGTAAAATCCAACAAAAATAACCCAAGAGAGTGACCGTATGAGCGAAACAAGTTGAGACCGTGCTGTAGTAGTGGTTTCAAATGCAGCATGCCGAAGTGAATTCAGTAATTCTTGTAATTTGTTTTCTATCATTTGCATGCGATTATTTCTTTATTAGGGTGTAAACCAATGGTCACCCCGAAGGAACTCCAAAAAAACCTACACCATTCAAAAGGTGGGAGCAAGCTTTGCATCGCAAACATAGATAGCTCACTGCGAAATGCAAGGTTTATGAGGTCCAGTCTGAGAATGACGACATTGTAAAGCACTAACGTCATGTTTTGCCGGACAAGAAGCTTTTATCTCATGCGGAAAGTGGCAGCTCGCGCGCGGTACTCATCCACGCTTGTTCTCAGAACTTCCACCCCATATATCAAAGCCAAAATGTTCAAAACCTAGGCGCCAATCCTCCCCCCCCTTCTCCCCCCCCCCAAAAAAAAAAAGCGCATGTCACCCCTCGAAAGTCCAGTGCCCAGTTTTGAAGGAGCCGCCAGAAATACAACAGCAAGATGAAAGGCAAGCGATTAACAACGCTGCCGAGACTGAGATTTGCACCATATAAACATTCGATCAATTGTCAACGGTCGCGCGGCCTTCAAAGCAGTGGATTTTTTTTTTTTTGCGTTAGCATGCCCGATATGTGGTGCTTATGAACCAACAAAATTGTATATAAATGGTCATGTCTCACCAATGAGCAGGTTTTGTTACATTTCCTTCATAATAGAGCAACATATCTTCTTTTTAATCGTATACAGTGTTCCCAATTCGGAAGCTTAGCGCAGCTAGGGGTGTCGCACACATCGGTGTCACTTTTTGGTGGAGCGTAGCACATCGGGAAGAAACACACGGTGAGTGTAGTACATCCATGGGTACGTTCACAGAAAAATGGAAGAAGTAACAACGCGCGAAGATTGCCTAGCACCCCTGCAGTAGCGTAGCCAGAAATTTTTTTCGGTGGGGGGTTCAACCATACTTTATGTATGTTCGTGCGTGCGTTTGTATGTGTGCGTACATATATACGCAAGCAAAACTGAAAAATTTCGGGGGGGGGAGGGTTTGAACCCCCCCCAACCACCCCCCCCCCTTGGCTACGCCACTGCACCCCTGAGTAGTGTGCAGCCGCGCCCAAAACACACGCAAGTGCATTCACTTGGAGGAGGTATTTCCGTAAAGGCTGCCTAAGTCGCCCCTCACGAGAACTTTCTACGTTAAAAGCAATTGAGAAAACTACCTAGAGCCCTTTGACGAAAACCCCTTACTTGGTGACCACTTTTCGATTGTGCTTGAGAATTTCGAGTGGTTTCCACGGCATCCTTTGAGCTGTATCGCTCATGTTCAGGACGTGATGGCTATAATAGCGATGTTTTACATTGTGATGACAATTTTCTCTTTTTTTGCAAGCAATTCAATCAGGAACTCCAGCTTTCTCAAAAGGTGGAAGATTCCAGAAAGAAGGTGAAGTTGCTGTAACATTTTCCCTTTACTCTCGATTTTTAGCTGTCGCGAAGGCTTGCCTTGAATACAGTGTAAGGCATGGGTACTGTTTCTGCGAGAACTTCATTTTTTTCAAATAGTAGAAAACGTGAGTACTATTTTTCTAGAAAGTTTTTGTATTCCTTGTAGTCAACTTGTTTGCACATATAAATGGTTTTACAAACGTTTTGGGTCATTTTTCGTCTAGGTGAGACGGCTGTTGTTAAAATGGTAGCATTTGTTAGTAAAACTACGTTGAAAATGTTCATTCAATAAGAAATTCCCATACTTGGGGGGTTAAATGCAACGTAAACAGCTAAAATTTACGATAGGCTGGACATTATTTGATTCTTAGCCAACCAATGAGCAACATATCCGGGCCAATACATACAGGTAACCTTATGCATATCCACCTAAGCAGTCCACAAATACGACGCCAGAATGTGGACTGGAAGCATGATAAATGTTGAAGTTTGATAATAGTACAACTAGAAAGCCTCCGCGAGCAACAGCGCGCCGGACCGCCGCGGTACGCCGCCGTAGCAGACGATGCGCCGAGAGTAGTGCAAGAGTTGACTGCAGCGCCGCTAGTTCTCGCGACCGCCGTTCGGCCCACTCTCCTCCGCTGGCGGAGATACGGAGCTTTAAAACTGAGTTTATTCTAGTAACGTTGGGACAAGCCTACGCCCTAAGGAGCTTCGCCCCTAAAAACTATTTAAAACAAAACGAGACGTTTCGGCTCCCACACGGGAGCCTTGTTCACAATGGGGTTCAAATGTATGAAGAAAAGCTAAGTACCTAGCTTGTAATGAAGTTGTTCACCACCACCGCTCGCAGTACTATACACGGCGACAACTTTTCTTGAGAGCACTGTGGAAGGTGCAAAACCAAAGCGCATGCCTGCTACCCCGCCAAGAAATAGTGCTTAAGATTACTGATAATTTTCTCACTTGCCTTGATGAAATAAATACTGCTTTATTTACTTGAGACTGAAGCAGTTGCGGGAAGTTGCTGGTAAAATACCCACTCTAAGAAAAAAATCCAGCTCGAGGGGGGGAGTAACGTCAACTTTGTCCTCAAGTCGTGTCGTTAGTCCACCAGAGGACCAACTGCGGTGAAGGGCGTGTCGTGTGTAACTTTGGAGGACTAACGGGAGGACGAATGGCTCACTTACTCCCTCGGGTAGGGGTTGAAAGGAAGAAAATACGCTTTCTCTGCAGCCCTTGTTGGGCAGCGGCTCAGCAGGCTTTGAAAGGTCATGGCTGTCGATCAGGTGCACCCTATTGTTCCGAAACTCGCCTTTCTACTTTTTCGGGGTGCTTGTTGCACGTGGCGGGGTCCTGCGGAATGCGGCGAATGCATGTTCAAAGGTTTACTTTACTGATGACAAGGCCCGTCGGCCCGCTTACTGTTGCGATCAAGAAAATAACGCGAAAAAAGATTAATTTGTAGGGTTTTAATGCTGCACCGCCAGTTATGAGGACTTGAAACTTAGTTCACCAATAAGCTTCGAAATATTGACTATCGGGGACAATCGTGCAAGTGTGACAGACATTTCAGCGCGTATATTGTGTATCCATCCGCGCCGCTCTTTCTTCCTCAGAATCGCTCACTGCAGTCACGAGTGCGGTTCGTGTTCGTCACTTGTGATCTTTCTTGCTCTGATTTCGTGGAAAGCGCGGGCCGCTATCTACACAGACTATCAACGCCGCTGTCAAAAAGATACTTCGCTGCATGTGCTGCAATTGTGGACGCACATGCAAGTGTGTTTCTGTGCAACGGCTGTTCAATAGACTCAACACGGGAACTTTCCTGCGGAGAAATGGACACCCCAGCTTACGCATACGCCTATTTTCTGCAAAGCTTCAAGAATGGACGCCGTCGCCTTGAAGTGTGATCACCATTTTGTGGATTAGCTGGCTCTGCAAACCTCGTACCTTTGTTAATTCTCAAGGTAAGTTTTTCATTTTCATCGCCTTGACACATTCCATTATAAAGAATATGAAAGCTGAAAAAGCATTGTGCGCGGCATGTTTTAGCATGTTGTATGAGCGTGCGCTTGCGTAATCATTGGGGCTTACGTGATGAAGCCGTGCTCTTCTAGCTATTTTATTTTTATAACAAAAAGTATTTCCAATAGACTTGTTACACTCTGTAGAAAAAGTGAATGAACGCTTAATTTAAAGACAGTACGTTGTGTGGACAAAAATCAATGCGTTAATTAAATTTATGTAGGCGTTTTTCTAAGGGCTGGATGCTTCGCCTGTCTAGTGAAATAGCCGATAGTTCTGCGGCGTTTTTTTCTGCCTCAGAAGTGCGGCTTCGACTCGCGCGTTCGAGGGGATTTTACTTGATCTTCCTTTCGTAGTTACAAGTATGAACGAGATGCCGATCTCATTTTGAGATCGCAGAGGTAAGCAACGATCCGCAGGAAAACTGCTGTTTCGAAAGATGCGCCCTGACAAACTTGATCAAGGCAGAAACATGGTCGGCGACTGCATAAACCTGGCCAATTGCTAGTAAACAATTGACACTAAGTTGAAGTGCTTGTAATTTTTTTCTTGACACCCTTCTCCGTATCAACGGAGATGATGTGGGTATTCTTACTAGACTCCGGTAAGTTGGGTGTCAGGAGGTCTTCTACTACAAGAACGTATGCTTGGGCATGTTAGTAATTCATGTTTCACTTTTTAGCGCACAAACGAAGAAGGACGAAAAGCGACACGGACGCAGCACTGGGCCTTCAACTGGGCGAGCAAGACTCACCGGTCGTCTGACCTGCAGTGCCGCTTCATCAAGGTGAACAGCAGCCGACGGCCAGTACCGCTGGTGCGCGTGGCGCACTGTTTGGGGAAAATAAATGTTTCTAGCCCTGAATTGATCTCTCGAATTATTCGTTCCTACATACATACATGGATGTAGTGCTGAGTAAAGCGCAGATGACCTAAGCTACCATGTCAGTGTGGTGAAGATGGCCAGGTCATTCACAGGTAAATCATTAGCGGATTACTCATTAGTGCCTTCAAAAATTGTTCAAATGGATTAACAATTTATCCGGAAGGAGTAACATTCACTCAGGTTAACCTCCCTGCCTTTCACTTAAGCTCTCTCTCTCTCCCGGGGATGATTTCACGGGATCCACAGTTTGTCCTCATGAGAGTAACATTTGCTCTCCCAAGGATCATCTCTGAGGGTCAACAGTTAGTCCTTATGAGAGTAACATTTGCTCTGTCAGGGACCATTTCCGAAAAGCAACTGTTAGTCCTTACCGGAGTAACCATTAGTCCTCACAGAAGTAACCATTAGTCCTCACAGGAGCAACCCCTAGTCCCCTTGCAGTTAATCCTTCAAGGACTAACTGTTTTTCCTCTTGCAGTTCATCCCCAAAAGGACTATTGGTTGTGGCAAATCAGTTGATCCCCAAAAGGACTAACCTCCCTACCCCTTTTAGTCCTTTTTTTCTTAGAGTGCTGCAGTTATTGTTCCGCTTGCAAGAGAGCTTTCCTTTTCTTTCCATTTATTTTACAGCACGACCTTTTCAGCCCACCCGTATTCCAAGGAAACATGACGTCCGTGACGTCAGTGTGCGGCTGCAAACGCGCTGTTTAGTTCTCCAAGAAAAATACACCGGTAACAGGACACTAAAATGTGCACTGAACAATTGAAATGTTTCTCCCATCCATAATTTCGATGTACATGTTTTTCTAAACGCGTTAACGATGTGAGCGAGCAGAACCGAAAGCAACCGCAAACTGCCGTAGTACTTGCGGAGTAACACGAATGTGCGGAAGCCCCGCCTCCGCAGCCTTCGCTCCAATGTCAAGATAAGGTTGCCGGTATACGACGCGCCTGTCACTGATCCGTGCAAGACAGGGGTGCTAGGTCGTTTCCATTCTAACCATAAGTATTTTTTCACTGCTAATGCAACTACCACTAATATTACGAATTAAAAGTTCGTCGCCCACTGTTGGCATGTTACGTTTGGCTGAGAAGTGAAGTTGTAACCTTCGCTCAAATGAGACAGAAAGTTCATGTTTTGTGCAGGGAACTAGTGACACGAACATGGGCCCGTACGGGAAAGTGACCTAGTTGACTTAATGCTGGACGCATTATGTCATGTAAATATGGTTATGGCGTTTCATCCTCCGCCGCGGGCGCGCGAAGCGCAAATCACTATGAATGGGAAGAATGATGCAGCAAGTTTAGGTTTCATCCTGCGGATGTATACCGTATGTAGCTAGCAGCTAAGTGGCATGCGAGTTATCACCTGCCCATGCATGCAGTCAGAACGTGCTATCGTGAGAAATATGAGCTGGGAACACCGAATTCATATTTATTCAACGAATTACTTGTTCAGAAACCGCTACGGCATTTAATGCCATAGCGGCTGGTGATCGGGTTTAACCAAGCTGCAGAGAGGTGTACAGTGTTCAGGTATACAGACGATGATTTGATAGTAATTGACAAGTCACACGCTGTACAAAGAAGTTAGGACATTCAAAACATGTTTAAAGAAAAAGGGATGGGACTAGAATTCACATTGCGATGTGTCTTGCTCTGATAACTTTCAGTTTCTTGACGCATGCTTTTAAGTTTCGCTATAGGCGGAGCATGTTTGCCTGCACTATAGTCCTCTTTAAGCAAAACCAGCGCTTAATTTCGCGCCGGCCCATTTGGAATATTGTTAAACGAGGAATAGTGATGTGATGTTTACGCACGGCATTGAAAAAAAAAAAGCTTGCTCACATAAGATGAGCAATAGTTTCCAGCTGCAAATGGATCCCCTATAAGAGGCAGGGCATCCTACGTATCGTTGCATCGGTTTGCGAAAATTGGTTCGCATGGCAAAGAAAGATAAAGACGTCTTCCCCCCGTGAACAATGAACAAACTAGAAATATTGCAGTTAATCCACATATGTATAAGAAGTCGCATGACCTGAAAAAATGTAGGCAAGCGATGTCGGGGTGAGGGTAGTGTTTGCAGCCCCAAATAATATGTCCCAGTGCAGGGTTGCCGTTGGTGGCCACTTTGCGCCAAATTGGACCACTTTATAGGACCCCGTATCCATGGCTATGAAAATTTGACGTTGGTGCGATGGCTATTTGTTGGCTACATTGAAATTCTGTTTAGGCGCATTTAGTAGCCAATTTTACTTACTATTTGCAGGCAAAAGAACAAGAAAGCCGAAAGATCACACTGTTTTCAACGTTTTCTGACGCGTAAGCTAATGCGCGTGCATGTCTTGGTCCCAGCAACAGGCTCATGCGCACCAAAGCTCACCTCCTCCCCACCCCGCAAAACAAATATCAGCACCAAAATGAAGCTGGTCTGTTATTATGGTGAATCTAGTAATCAATTCAGGTCTGCGGCTTCAAGAAAGAGCCTGCTTAAAAGTTTAACGTTCCTACTGGCTTGTTGGCGGGAATGCTCCAAAATTCCCTTTTTTCTATGGGAAGAAATATTCTGCCTAAATGTATGCAAATGCACTGAACTTATACTAATGCGATACAGTTGCGGAGCCACCGGGTGCAAAATATGATTTATGGAACTAAATGTAAGAAAATGCAAGGTTATTCGTGTTCCGAAACACGAACATTCTGCCTATTTACCTCTTGAACAGCGTCGCCGTTTTACAACCCGTGACTTGCTATGAATATTTATATGCTCATATGTGTCACGTAATATCAACAGGGACAATGCAAAATTCCTTCTAACTACAACCACCCTGCGATCAGAAGAGCCACGAAATGCCTCCTTTTCGCTCCATCTCAAGCAGCGCATCCAAATTTTCGCCGCTTGAGCTTATTAATATACCACGTAAGCGTGCTCTACGACCCACTTATCCTATCACCGTCCTATGGGTCACAACTTTGGTTATCGCTCTGAGGTCATTCTATTTTGTAAAACCCGACGCTTACGTCTGTTGGAAGTCTACTTGTTCTTTTTTACTCACTGTATTTTGTTAAATTTTATTTTTTGTGTGTTTTATGCACTCTCAGCAATGCTCTTGGCCTTGTCGTAAATAAATAAATAAATAAATAAATAAATAAATAAATAAATAAATCCTTTTTTAATACTCACGTGTGGCTTGAAAAGCAAGACGGAACACAATGTGGCCTTATTTCTGTGTTTTTGCATGCTCAAAATCAACATTATTTTATAAAAATTTGAGTCATAATACCGTTTTCTTCTATTTAGCTATAAATTTGGCGATAAAGTTAAATTGCATGGCTACTTCAGCTACTTTTAGCTAGAATTCTGGCTGCTTTTCAAATCTACCCAGCGATAACCCAGTGCATGCTTCAGTAGTGATTAATTTTGACATGCGGCCTGCGAAAGAATACAGCAGTGATTTGGTGCCACATATTACAGGTTCCACACGAAGTCTTGTGAGAACTCAAAATTTCGACGCGGATCGCGTAATAATTGGTGTATGCTTTGTAGAAAGTGCTCGGAACATACCTGCGTGTCACACAGAATTATGAAACGAAATAGTTGGCGTCACGCTTGAACACATGCAGCAAGTGTACTTACTCGTGCAGGTTTACTAGGCTCGTAGTTTTTTTCTGATCATTGCAGTTATCCACTAGCAGCGAAGCTTCTCGCGTTGATTTGTGATCGTCACTGACAGTGCTGAGTAATCTCTTCCTCTTGCGCTGCTTGTTTTCGCATCCAAACACGGCGCAGTGGTTACCAGACGACTTCTTGTCAGCCGGAGCGGCGTGTACAGGCGCTCTTTCGCATTTGAAAGTCCCAGAGCTGTCGCTTGCCCATGTTAACTTGGCGCAATAGATACACGCCTTGGCAGTCCAGAACATTATGGCGTCTGGGTGCGAGAGTATTCCTCCGGGAGCCTATAGGCGCCTGGGTGCGAGATAGGCGTGCTGTGGTCTATACGGAATTTGAGAACTTTGAAAGGGAGAAGTGCCACCTCCCACACTCTATTATTGAAAATATTGCTGCGGTATGACCCGCGTTGTGGTACGACACCACAGAAGGGAAAGACCGTAGCAACCGTAGCAATGTGCCTTGATAACCGCATTAAATGCTGTGATATGACAACCACATTAGATCTGCGATCGCAGGCTGATAGGTCTGTATTGGACGAACATGGCAAAAAATATCAATTCACTGCTGTTCAGTGATGCCAACCAAGGTCAACCTTATATCCCTATAGATTGACCCCCGAAAATATCCTAGATTGCAATAAAAGTCCCTAGATCGTCTTTTTAATATGGTTATTCAGGCTAATTCACATTTAACAAAAGTATAACGATAGTTCGCCCTCTGCCCGAAATTTTCGGAATCTCACTGGAGAAACAAGAAACAGATGGCGCGAGTTGCGACACAGACAAACAGATTTGTCATGTTCCCTATGCCCGCTAAGTGAATCGTTCGGGTGAAGTGCAAGTCTGTAGCGCCTTTCTTGTGTTTGCCGGCTTCGAGTTGCTCGGCGGTAAATTTCTAATTTTACATATTTGCAATCAGCATTGCATGATTGGTAGTTGATGTACAGAGGTCCTTTTTTGCTGGCTAATGGGCATCCTGTGTACTTTCGATGAGCTTCAAATTTGGCCCAATATTTTGTCACTACTTTCGCTCTTATGAAAACGGTGCGATATTGGAAAGACTGGAAACGCACGAACCTGCCATGTTTTCGTCTTTTCCCTGGCGCCGATTTTATAATAATGAGTCCGCAACAACTCGCCCAACTGCCAGCCTTACTTTAGCTCTCTTTCTGTTAAAGTCTACTGGTCCAGTAGTTATTAGACGAGACTGCACGGTGAAGGCATGCGGCAAGCGTGAATTTGCCACGTTGTCATGCGCATTACAAGACAGAATTTCTGTTTGTTTCACAGAGCGGATATCACATAGGGCGCGTATGATGATAGGCGCTTGCATGCTAAACAGTTACGGCGACAAGGTTTCGTTGCACGCAGGTATTATGCATATTAATCTCGTCTTCACTCGGCCCAGCAGAACAAACCTCTTTTGAATGCAAGCAGCAAATCGCGAAAATTATTACCTAATCTTTATGGCCTTTCTAGTTGAGAAAATTACACCCTCTCCCGCTAAAGGGAACCATGTGTAGATGCAAAGCAGCGGGCGCTAACGCTTACACTGGCGGCGGCGTTGACGCTGGCGCTCATCGCAGCGTTGTGCAGGAGAGAAATCTGGGGAGGCGCAATCACGCAGTGATGGACCGGTGTTTCCTACTGGAACATGCCAGTCGCTGCTAATGGGCAATGAGAGACAGAAGACTCCGATTGGACACAGAGACCCGCAGTCCGCTTTTAGTTAACGCGCACGCTGCGAATTTTTATCGTTCGACAACGCACAGGAGAAATCTCCCACCGGCACAACCTTGCAGTTCAAGATCCAGTGCCTATATATACGGGGTGGTCAGTGAACGGTTGTGCAGCGCGCGCAGTCGGTTTTTTCAACCAAGAAACTCGCTAGCAGACGCTGCCTGCGTCGGACGTCGCGAGGCGAGAGAGGGGGGGAGCGTAGGAGAGGAGAGAGAGGGGGGGACGCGCATGAGCAGTGGGAGTGTGGGCGCCGCGGGCAGGGATGCCTAGAGGAGAGAGGGGGGGAGCGTAGTAGAGAGAGGGGGGACGCGCATGCGCAGTGGGAGTGTGGACGCCGCGGGCAGGGATGCCTAGAGGAGAGAGGGGGAAGCGTAGGAGGGGAGAGAGGAGGGGAGGCGCATGCGCAGTGAGGGTGTGGTCGCCGAGGGGAGGTATGCCTAGAGGAGAGAGCGGGGGGAGATGAGGTTTCTTATTATTTTTTTTGAAAGGGTTTGCGCATGCGCAGTAAGGGTGGTCACGCCGCACACCACCACCACCACCACCGGATTAAGCTTCGCCATAAGATGCTTCACATCTAAAAGCGTGATCACTCAGCAACGCCTGTCATTAGGCTGCGCTATGCAACACTTCCAGAGCCTTTGAAAAATCCCTAGATTCAACAGAAAAGACGCGAAATCCCTAAATATATGGACGAATCGTTAACGTCGAACTCCTCACCGCTGTTGGAGCCAAAGTGGGTCATGCAAAGATGTTTTATTTTGCACAAAAACCATGACATTTGTTATCGGTCGCTGCGGCTTTCTCGTCACAGCATCTTCCGACAGTTCCCGCAAGCTGCGGGGCATTTGTTTCTTCAAGGCCGCACTTTGTTATGAGCACATGGCTGTTAGCCCATCGGGCCGTTATTTTCATCATTAAATTATTTAAAAGGTAATATTTACAGCGGAAATGGCAAACCTATGCAGCTATTAAAACTCTCCATCCAACTCGGTCACTAGATTTAGTTGTTTGAGAGGTCGACAATGCTGCGGTTTTGAAATGCTTGAGCTAGTGATGCAGAACTATCGGAAAATTGACAATCGATAACATCGATAATTTCTTTTGAACTATCGATAGTGTAAAGAAATTATCGATAGTACTTCAATCCATACACTATTATCGATAGTGCAATCGATAGTACTGTGAGTAGTAGTAATACTGCCGACATTAATATTAATAGTATCAATAGTGCTTTGAATAACTCTGCTGTTGGCGGCCGGGGATATTGCAAAAAAAGAAACATTTGCGGTAGCCTTCTATAAGCAATACTCAGTTTACTAAATTTATGAGCAATTTTTGGCGAAATAAGTATTCCAGCAGTGAAAATGCGGCAATATGCCAATAAATCAATTCATATTCAAAAGTAAGCACTTGCACCTTAGAATTAACAAACCTATTTCTTGATAGTGTGGTTTCAAAATTACAAAATGCGATATAAGTTTGAAGCCGCACAGTATCGTCAATTGTAACTGTCTCGTTTCCTGTACACCTGAATGATTCAACTTAATTGTCATGTGTCAGGAAAAAATCATGGTGAAGAAGCGCAAGCATGCCAGCATTCGTGGCCTTCAGTCTGCTCCTCCTGTTCCACACACTCGGCGAATCAAGTTAATACTGCAATGAGTTCACGCGGTTGATTTTATACTAGCGGTCTTAGTATAAAACAATCGATAGTATCGATAGTACAAACTATCCATAGCGCTATCGATAGTTTCTTTTACCATCGATAGTTCGATAGTACAGAACTATCGATAGTATCGATAGTGCCATCGATAGTTCTGCATCACTAGCTTGAGCATCTATGTGCCGACTCAACGAGAAGACTGTCCGTCCGTTTGTCCCTCTGTCACGAAAGACGTTCATCGACATAAAGAACTGATGAATAAAGCGTAAGAATTTTTAGGCGGTGCTGAGTTTGCAACTGGGTGCCCGCTTTCCGAAGGCAACTATCTTAGACACTGTAGACGGTTGCAACCTAAGTATAAATAAAAGTCTGCCCGCAGTTTTAGCTCTGCTTTCTCTTCTGTCCTGATTAAGTTTGAGGCACGGTAGAGACAAGGAGGCGTTGTTCGTGGACGCAGCGGAGTACCCGAGTCGGAAATCCCTACGTTGGGGCAGTAATAAATTCCGAACGCAAGTGCATAAGCGCATGCTGAATACGCTCTAATAGACCTTATGCAAAATCTGCTGCCATCTAGCGGCCGCCGTACGCATTTCCGCCATGTTGAAGGCTAGGCTCTCTCCAGCATGTGCACACATGGAGCGTACGTGTCGACGTGTGGCGGCTGATAGGAGCGGCTATTCCGAGGTATTTTCGTGTGCCGTGTTGCTCAGATTGAGGAAATTGGGATGTTGAAAAAAGGGTTTGCAGGAACCTAACCTCCATGTTATTAGATTTATTCGCGGCCGAAGAGAAGCGGCAGATCGTTCCGTTGCTCCAGCTGCTGCTTACGACTGACGCCGTGTTTACGTTCGCCGTTCTTAATAGATGCGGTATGCGACTGCGTCGGCCCTCATCAGAGAACACTATTTCGTGTCGTGCCGGAACGAGACAGTTTTCGCGCCGTGTGCTTGCAGGCACAGACAAACCGGCTTCGTGTACGAGCTTGAAAGCTGCATTGATCGCGGCTACTCGGACATGCTTGCGCTGCTGTTGACACCATTATTAGGTTTATTGCATTGCGATAACAATTAATGGTAGACAGCTACTGGTGAGTGCGCTGGAGCCAGAGGCGTAGGCAGAAATTTCTTTCGGGAGGAGGGGGGGGGGGATTTTATCTGACGTGAGGGGCCCGGGCAAGTAAGTGTGGTCGAGTGTAATTTTGTGCTCTGTATTCCATGGCAGAAAAAAAATTCGGGGGGAGGGGGGCACGGGCTTGGTCTGCTACCCCTGGCTACGCCATTGGCTGGAGCGTGTTTGTAGTTTGTTTTCGATTGGTTAGTTTAATGCTTTGTGCATGTATTGTGCACGTATTACTATGCGTATTTTTCAAGCATTTCATGGGCCGTCACCATACCCCCTTGCTTTTTTTTTTATTTATTTTATACCACACGAAGAGCACATATCACGTTCTCACAGGAGCTGATCCCCCCGTCGGAAAAATCCCGCATCCATCCCTTTGAGCTATGAAGTGTTAACAGACGCTTGTGTGTGGCACTTTTCGTATGAAACCTTTAGGAAAGGCTAGCTGTTCCGGCAGATGCGTGTTACATTCGACCGTGGGTGCGCTGCCGTTGGTTCCGCGCTGAGGTGTATATATATAGTTTCGCAAGCGTTCTGCCGGCGTCGCAGAACTGTCGTGCTAGAACGAGGTGAAACTGTAAGGCATAAGTAGGCCCCGAAAGCGGCGATGGTAACGCGAATATTCTTGGCGTATCGTGTTATTTGAGCACATGTCGGAAGGATATTCAATAAAATACCAACTAATCACCACCTACTTCATGGAGCAACTAACACTTTTCATGTTGACTTTTGACGTGCTTGAGAGGTAAAATTTTTTTAAAATTTTAATCGTGCGATACTTATATGCAAAACATACGTTGGTGAATACAGCAGCGAAATTTTTTTTGTTTCAAAAATATTAAAAGAGGACAAAGTCACTTGATATTAAATGCCCTGAACATCAAGTCGGCGTAGACTGTCCCTTATGAAATACGCTTTGAAATGGATCAGCGGCACATTTACCGTCAACGCTGTGCGTCACCGCGTCGCGCGCTAAGCCCTCCTACTAACCATACTACACTACACTCATGATACTCAAATAGCTACCAACTCTTTATTCGCTACACTTAAAACAGAGAGACAAATCTATAACCTAGCGCATGGCTTCATTCTCAACGACGACGGGCTTACATATGACTCGGTGACAAACTTGTACTTTCTTCTCGTTGTGAAGCAGTTCTTAACACGTAATCATTGTCAACGTATAACTAGGAAATGCCCGTAACGTGTGCAGGCCCTTACAAACTAATCTGACCTTTTTGTGCCCCGATTGCACACTCTTAAAGCAGATACAAGCAAGAAGCTGTAGCAGCGACAGCAATACGATTCGGACACAAGCCTCCAACATGGCGCCGAATCGGTAGCTTCGCAATACCTCCGACAGATTGCACCAATTTTGCATAAGGTCTATAACTCTGAAATCGCAGACGAGGTGGCTATCGCACACGCCATTATTTCCCCCCAAATATAAGTGCGTCACCAACAACTCGCAGTCGGCCATCAGGAACTACGCGCGAGGATGAATATCACCCGAGGCCAGCTAAAATACTGCTCGGGTAGGCCAACCTCATATCGTCTGAGGAATTCGAAGAAAGATACGATATATGGTTCCCAGCCCGCAACTCCCAATATTATATGGTTCCCGAACCTCAACGAGGAAGCCCACCGCGTCGCGCGAGGTCTCACTTCAGCGCGTTCGCGAAGGAGCTTCACCCGAGGTAACGGGAGGAGAGGCGTGGAGGGAGAGGGACAGAATGTCGAGGTTCCGCGACATCGTCCAGTTTTGCCAAAAGTCGAGGCATAGATTTCCACCACCTAGCTCCAATTTAAACAGATCTTGGTGGATACCCGACATCCTTAACTTCGCGGATTCGCGGAATTCGCGGATTCCCACATCCTAAACCAACACCCAACCACACTTCATTTAATGCAGGATGGAACATCATCTAGATCATTAAAAACTAGCAGTTGTTCCGTGTACGAATACAACCAATCAGCGAAGCTCCTTAGAAATGGGACGCACGCGGCGTTTCATTATCCAGGGAGCGGACCAACCACCACTGGGCGGACGACAGGGTGAAGCAATGGCTTTGCGCGTTCGCCGGTTTGAAGGGAGAGGGCAGAGCCGAAGAAAGAGGGAAAGGGAGACTAATCTGCCTCCCTTACGCATGCGTTCGTATTTTCGCGCTTTGCGCATCGTGCAGACGCCATCCGCGTTCCAGCGCTCATAAAGCTCATTTACCCTCCCGCGTGAGAGGGAGAAGCCAAGCTGGCACCATGCCAGGGAGCTTCAACGGCGACGGCGACGGCGGGGTGCCGGCCTAAGGAGCTTCGCTCCTAAAAAAAATAACGAGAGAACTGAAGAAAGCGACGATTTTCTTCATCTTCAAAATCTTGAAATCACAGATGTCCTGCATTTTTTACACCTTGTTCATCATGACATTGTGATTGGTTATTACATAACTGTTTATTACATGTTTGATTCGGTGGATAATACATTTTTCTGTTACAATTTCGTTTAAACACCTTTTAATGGTTTCAACTGTAGGGCATAACTTAAGCGTGCCCTAGTCATGTCGTTTCTTTTTTTTACATTAACTTGTTTTGTGAGCACTCATTTGTCCAATTTCCCCCATTGTAATGAATGTTGTTTATATTTTTGTGCACTTCACTTGGAATAGATTCGAGAAGCTTTTTTTATTTTATTTCATTCTTTTGCCTGAAGTTATTTATAAACACGCGTTGTTGCATCACCACCACTCAAACGAAAGCTGTTTTTATATGTTTGTGCACTCTACTGATAACTCTGTCTAATCTTGGAACCCATGTAGAACAGTATTACTATTGCGTTCTGTGTTAAAGGGACTGTCTACCGCCCTTCATCGCTTTTCTGTTTTGTGTCGCAATAAAAAGCGTACCGTCTGAAGTGCCCAACCTTGCAGCGGTTTCTGTCGAAAGTGAGCAGAAATTTTTAAAACAGAATTTTGCGGTCTGCGTTCGGTCTTCTTCGATTGGTGGGATGAATGCCCACAACACTGCTTGGTGGAGGCGATGACGATTGTAGTGCCGGTGAAAGTCGAAAACTGAAACCGCGCGCTCTTTTTGCAGACTTCATCAATTTTTGTTTAATAATAAAACAAATACCGTAGTGGTCGTTTAAAGCACGCATATTGTCAGATAAAGTAGTATTACCACGGTTTCTCCAGCTTTGTTCAGTCTGCCTGACAAACCACCGCGGTTGAGCGGAAAAGTTGGTCTGTTCCAGCAACACTGGTACGCCGGGGTTGTGAAACGAACTGTAGTGGTTCCACTCATGCCAACCGCGCTACTAAAATGAACATGATGAGTGCTTCACAAAACAACAGAAGGTTCCTGCTGTCTTTCAGTTATGTTTAGGTGTTCTGTGTTGTATATGCGATACGAGAGCCAGCGTGGACGCCCTGGTGAAGCGGAACGTGATGGCAAAATCTTCTTCAATGTAGCACATTGATGAATGGTGTGCACTTTACTCATGAGGACTCGTGCTACGTTACTACATTACGTTGTACTCACGGGCATGGTTCGAAAATTCCCTGAAGTCAGTCACGCTGCTATTCGCCGAAGACAATTTTTTTCTTCTTATGAGCGGTGCCGGACGCAGTGCTCGCGTTTCGCCGCCGGCAGCGCCACCGAGCGCCTCTCTGAACGCGTGAGGAAAAAAGCAATAATTACTCTTTGGCGCAACCTAAAGCTGCCTCAAGTGCGCAAAATACAATTTCAAGTTACACATGTTTGTTTCTAAGCAAAATGAGTCTACCTGCGAGGATTTCTTGTCCGACCAATAGATTGAACCACATCGCTGTTTGGTGACGCTAGCGGTCATTCTTTGTCGACTTTCGACGTCAAATTAAAATTATAATTCTTTTTTGTGGAACAAAAGCATGCTCATTGCCGCCGATGTGATGAACGATCTTCTCATTTTCGCCACAATCAGAAAAATTTTCCCGAGCGGTAGACAGTCCCTTTAAGAAATGCTTGCTGGTGTGTTTCTTCTGCTTTGCTGCCAGGGTGGCACGACCTATAGTCAGGCGATTACTCAGCCTTCAGTCGTGTCCCCAAAGGCAATCTGTAACAATTTTGCGTTGAATAAAAGCCTTGAATCGAATCGAATCGAATCTAAGGATGTGTACTGGAGGCGACTTCAAACCAGAACGTTTCCCAACCCGGTGCACCCAAATCGCATTTACCCCGAGCTATATGCAGCATTCAACACGCCATTCTAGAACACATTCTATGCGAATGCGATCAAATACAAGCTAACAGAGCAGTCCCTAAGAACAGCTTGGGGCGCGGTGGAAAGCCGCGCTGATCAGCTCAGATCGGCGAGGTCAAATATGAGCCATCCAGCGAGCACGGCAAACGGCTGGGAGACAGGGGCCCGTATTCACAAACCAACCTCATGCTTACCTCCAGTTTTCCTCGTCGCTCTTAAGCCTTTATTGAGCTTGATGAACAAAGTAGGCCAGTATTCATGAACCAATCTTGTTGTTATCTTTATCCCTGTTACCATTACTGAGGCCTTATAACGCATGTGTAGAGTACAGAAACTTGAGGAAAACGTGAGGTAAGGCTGGGGTTGGTTTGTGAATACGGGCCAGGGTCTCTCCACCGCCCCTGGCGCGGCCTAGGCCCAGGCCTCAATCCGCTGGTTTGAATAAAGTTGTTCACCACCCCCGCCCGCAGTACTATTCGCCTCGAGATCTTGGAGTGGCGCCCTCTCGCGTGTGACGTCAAGGAGAGGACTCGGATGCAGCTCTTCGCGCGCGCTCGCTACGTGAAGGCTGCTTGACGCTGCCGGCCTGTCTATCGTGCTCGAGTTATTGAAATATTGGTGGGCGAGTTGATAGAGCAATTTGTACTGAATGTTCAAGCAAAATGTCCACCGAGATCGAGCGGAGTTGCCGTCAGGAGCACGTTCTTTGTCGATTGCTCCTGTTGTCGTCTGCTAGCCATCCATGTGTACATCTGCTTCTATGGTGAATTTTTCTTTTAGCGACTGTTCTATGGCCGTGGCGCACTCAAAATGACTTTCCTGCCCATTTTCGATAACTGACTTCAGCGTTGGGGCTTCAGCTTCCATTTCTGCGTTAAAGCGCAATAAATGTATACCGCGCGCTGCGCGTGTTCGGTTGCCAAGCCTGCTCCTTCGATTTAATTCATTTGTTCGGAGCATGACAAACGACGTGTGATGTCACTCAAATAAATTAAGTGGCGTTACCGGCAACAACGTTTGATTAAATACACATTTTTAGCAGCTGCTGTGTAAGCGCGTCGTATACTTTAAATTGAAACACGAAATAAACAGGGTGAGTCTAAAGGGGATGCACTACGGGGATATGAAATATCGATAGGTTGTCCGGAGTGATTTTCTTTTGTTTTTGTTCTATTTTTTTTGCAACATATTTTAATCCTTAAGTTAATAAATCGACGTTTGTTCACTCGTTCACGGTGGTCTGAAAATATGCTGAACAGAATTAGTGTAATCATACTAACGTTGATAGATATGAAGCTTTCACATCGAAAGATGTATTTGCAATTAAATACTGTAAATCAGTCTCAACGGTCGACTCCTGATGTGGCTTGGTGCGATCACTGTACTAAAGAAACTCGAGTTCCTTATGCATTTGCCTAAGTTGACTCGAAGGCGAAAGCCATCTTTTTCTTGAGTCGATGCATTGTTCCTTCGCCGCCCCCCCTCCGAATGCTTTCTGGACGTAACGTGGTTTTGCATTGAAGCTTTCTACACATCACCTGGTTTTGCATCGCCTCCGAGATCGGCCCACCAATCACGGAGGCAATGCAAAAGCGACGATGTCATGTGATGACGTAATCATATGCGACATGACGTTATGACGTCACAAATTTTGTCGGTCTGGGATGTCATGATGACGTGATCATGTGATGAATTTTCGCATCACTCGTGTTGACGCTGGCGACGCGGGACGCCGACGGTCAAATTTCGCAATTTATGTGGAATCTAAGGCTCCCACCTTAAAATATTCAATCTTGATACAGCACGGTAAAGAATCACAATAATCAGCCACAGGGGCCAAAAGAATGGTGGGAAAGAGCTCTCTTTCTCCTCTTGCTGGACACATTCGCCGATTTTTCCTAATGTTTACGAAGCTGTACTATCGGCGTCAAGTGAAACGCGAACACTGCAGCGGATCGCGTTGCCCAAGCATTAGAAATATAGTGCGCGCCATCCTGTCATTACCATTGGCAGGCTCGCACAGTCGATGAGGCAGCACTGTGCGATCGAAAACATGAATGTGCCTCATGAACGTATCTATCTCTAATCATAAGAGTCGAACTGTACCACGCGCACCACTGCTGGCGTTTCGTTCCGAGCGATCTTATTTGCATCCAGCTCGCCCAATCTGTGCTAGTGACCCGCAATAACCCGCTGGTCGATGAATTTATCGATTTCATTTTGTCGGCTGTCGTGTCTGCACAAGTGCACATGACTACAATTGGGAGTGGAGCGTGAATTTTTGTTCAACTCAAGTCTGTTTACACACGCTGATTTTTGCGAAGAAGCCCTCAAAATTGATCGCGCTTCAATTTCAAAGCAGCGCAGACTCTCTTTAACTCACTTGGCGGGGGCGTTCGCGCTTTCACGTAAGCTATTTCAACGCCATCCAGCCCAGTGAGCGACGCTACGAACTCGGTGGCATGAACCTGACCGCGATGGCTGTCGGTATACAGAAGATATGTTAAATGTTAACGTTTCATAAACTCATGTAATGCTAGCAGTCATCTCAAGAAATATCATAAGAAAATGCAGCTAGTAGTCGAGGAACGCCGTGCGACGCGAGCGAACTATAACGAAAATGCTGCTGTTTTAGCCAGAGCGTAGCAGACGACAAAAGCCGAATCCCCGCCCTTGCGTCACCGGAGCGCCGTTCGCAGCGCCGCCATCGGTCGCACACGAGGCGAATACGACCAAAATCCTCCTTGGCTACGACGCGCCTGTCACTGATCCATACAAGACAGTGGTGCTAGGTCGCTTCCGTTCTAACCATAAGTACTTTTTCACTGCTAATGTAACTGCTACGAATATTATGAATTAAGAGTTCGTCGCCGCCTGTTAGTACGTTACGTTTGGCTGAGAAGTGAAGTTGTAACCTTTGTTCAAATTAGACAGAAAGTTCATGCTTTATACAGAGAACTAGCGACACGAACATGGGCCCGTACGGGAAAGTAACCTACTTGACACACGCTGGACGCATTATGTCACGTGAATATGCTCTGGAGTTGTTGTTACCCTCCTGCCGCGGGCGCGCGAAGCACTATGCACGGGAAGAATGATGCAGTAAGTTTAGGTTTCATCGTGCGGATTCATACCGTATGTTGCAGTGAAGCGGCATGCGAGTTATCACCTCTCCATGCATGCAGTTCGAACGTGCTGTCGTGAGCAATGTGAGCTGGAGCACCGAATTCATATAACACGATAGCGTTTAAGAGCTCGTTTCGCAGAAATTCCGGCGTCGGTGTCGGCGTCGTTGGTTGTGAGCGAAAAATCATCATCTTGTCCGTGACCGAAAAATCGAGAAAGATGCAAATAAAATAAATAAGAATGTTCGGGTCCGAGTGAGGATCGAACCCGGGTTGTCTGCGTGGCAAGCAGGTGTTCTACCACACAGCCACGCCTCTGCTTGGAAACACAGTGAAAATAACTTCCTCTGCTTGGAACTGCAGGGAAAATAACTTTCATGCTTCGCAAACGCAAGCGTCCTTTATATAGGCGTCGTGATATAACATGTAATATCCCAGGAATATTGCGTGGTACAAGCGTACATTGCCATCGGGCGTCAGAATATGTGACTATCATAACGATTTCGTAGTTTAAAGCCGGCCACCCATTACATAAGGCACCTTACTTCGCATATTCGCGTAGTGGATGCATAGCAGGTATGCACTAAGCGGTTGAAGTACGCACTCGGGACAGGATATCGCTAGCACGTTCAACTCTTAGAGGCAAAGCTTAGGGGTTCCCCAATTTTTAGGGGCGAAGCTCCTTAGGGTGTGGGTCGTTCCCTCCTCTGTAATAGTATGTTGTAGTAGCCACTTCTAGTTAGTTTTGTTGCCTCCTCTGTAATAGTATGTTGTAGTAGCCACTTCTAGTTGTGTATATGTCCTTGGAAATAATATCACTAGATGGCGTTAGTGGTTTTCGTATAGTTGACGATTAAAGAGGATAGATGGCGCTTTTATAATTGGGATCGTCGGGCCGACGCGGTACTCGGAGTCGAGCACCGGAGGTGGACTCCATCGTGATCAACGGTGAGGTGAACTTCCCCAGAGAGGAGATAGTCAGCTCCATAGTGCTCTCGTGTGAGTCGCATGCAAAACCAGGGCAGCCGGTATCTGCGGAGCATGCGGCGGCTCCGGTACTCACGGCGGCACAACCCATAGCCAAGGACGCGTGACTTTCACAACTCACAGCAGCGTTCTGTGGCGATGCATGCGGAGGCGAGGCGTTGCGTCGAGCACTGGTGTGGAGTTCGGCGTCTGAGTAGGTGGCATCGTCTTCCTCTGTCGTGGAACGCTAACATGGCGTTGTCGCTGAGGCTGGGAGCGCCCGGAACACAAGTCGGCGACGCTCGTGCCCAGCTCACGATCGAACACCCAGGATCACGCAAAGACGTGACACGTGTTGTCACGTCTTTGCATGATCGAGTGGGCAATGTACGGGGGGATTCACGGTTACCCGAATGAACCTTCCGAGCTTCGCCCACTCACCATCATTCACTTCGTGGATATGCTGTGACTTTTTTTAGAGCACCCAGTCGCAGTTTCGGTTTCAAAGAGCACCGAGCTAGGCAGGAGCAGTTCCGGGGGCAAGATAAACGTAGCTGGCCACGTGACCACGCCAAACTGCGACGTGGACGCCACGCGCGTGAGCGGGCGCCGCAGTGACAGCCAGCACAGCCAGCACACGCAAAGCCACAGGCAAGGAGGAAGGAATCGCAGGCACCGCAAGCGCAAGGCGTGTGCCAGCAACCAGCCAACACAAACTCGTGACGTAGGTTTCTTTACATTGCCACTGCGTTGATGTCGGCGTCGCGGGGGCTCCGCATCTCCCTCAGCCCCGCGGCATGCACTTTAAAATTGATTTTAAATATGTTCTAGGCTATATTTGCCCTTGATATTTCGTAGATGTTGTGTATGTATACAAATTTGATCTATCTCGCTTATTATCTCGCCTTCGAAATTTTGTGTCAGTGCTCCTTTAACCAAGCTGCAGAGAGGTGTACAGTGTTCAGGTATACAGATGATGATTTGATAGTAATTGACAAGTCACACGCTGTACAAAGAAGTGAGAACATTCAAAACACGTTTAAAGAAAAAAGGGATGGGACTAGAATTCCCTTGCGAGTTGTCTTGCTCTGATAATTTGCAGTTTCTTGACACATGCGTTTAAGTTTCGCTAAAGGCGGAGCATGTTTGCGGGCAGTAAAGTGCTCGTTAAGCGAAACCGGTGCTTAATTTCGCGCCGGGCCATTTGGGATATTGTTAAACGAGGAATAGTGATTTCATGCTTACGCACGGCATTGCAAAAAAAAGAAAAAAAAGCTTGCGCACATAAGATGAGCAGTAGTTTCCAGCTGCAAATGGATCTCCTGTAAGAGGCAGGGCATCCTGCGTATCGTTGCATTGGTTTGCGAAAACTGGTTCGCATGGCAAAGAAAGAGAAATACGGACGTCCTCCCCCCCATGAATAATGAAGAAACTAGAAATATTGCAGTTAATCCACAGATGTATCCGAAGTCGCATGACCTGAAAAATGTAGGCAAGCGATGTGGGGGGGAGGGTAGTGTTTGCAGCCCCAAATAAGAACGCGTGAGTCATGATTATTATTGGCATGTGGCCTACGAAAGAATACAGCAATGATTTGGTGCCACATATTACAAGTTCCGCAAGAAAGTCTTGCGAGAACTCAAAATTTCAACGTGGATCGCGTAATAATTGGTGCACGCTTTGCAGAAAGTGCTCGGAACATACCTGCGTGTCACAAAAAATTATAAAACGAAATAGTTGGCGTCACGCTTGAACACACGAAGCGAGTGTACTTACTCGTGCAGGTTTACTATAGGCTCGTAGTTGTTTTCTGTTCATTGCAGTTATCCACCGGCGGCGAAGCTCACGTTTTTCGTTTCAGATGGAAATATGTCCAACCTGAAAAACACCGCGCCGGCACGATTCTCGCGTTGAGTTGTGATTGTCACAGACAGTGCTGAGTAATCTCTTCCTCCTGCGCTGGTTGTTTTCGCATCCAAAGACGACGCAGTGGTTCCCAGACGACTTCTTATTTGCGCGAGCGGCGTGTACAGGCGCTTTTTCGCGTTTAAAAGTGCCAGAGCTGCCGCTTGCCATGTTAACTTGGCGTAATAGATACACGCCTTGGCAGTCCAGAACATCATGGCGTCTGGGTGCGAGAGTATTCCGCCGGGAGCCTAGGCGCCTGGGTGCGAGATAGGCGTGCTGTGGTCTATACGGAATTTGAGAACTTTGAAGGAGAGAAGTGCCACCTCCCACCCTTTATTATTGAAAATATTGCTACGGTATGAGCCGCGTTATAGTACGACACCACAGAAGGGAAAGACCGTAGCAACGTGCCTTGATAAGCCGCATTAAATGCTACGATATGATAACCACATTAGATTTGGGATCGCAGGCTGTTAGGTCTGTATTGGACGAACACGTAAAAAAATATCAATTCACTGCTGTTTCAGTGATGCCAACCAAGGTAAACCTTATACCCTAGATTGACCCCCCGAAAATACCCCAGATTGCAATAAAAATCCCTAGATTGACATTTTAATGTCGTTATTCAGGCCAATTCACATTTAACAAAAGTATAACGATAGTTCGCTTTCTCCCCGAAAATTTTCGGAATCTTAATGGAGAAACAAGAAAAAGATGGCGCGAGTTGCTACAGAGACGAACATATTTGTCATGTTCCCTATGCCCGCTAAGTGAATCGGTCGCAAGTCTGTAGCCCCTTTCTTGTGCTTACCGCCTCCGAGGTGCTCAGCGGTAAATTTCTAATTTTACATATTTGCAATCAGCGTTGCACGATCGGCAGTTGATGTACAGGGATCCTTTTTCGGTGGCTAGTGGGCATCCTGTGTACTTTCGATGAGCTTCAAATCTTGCCCAATATTTTGTCACTATTTTCGCTCTTATGAAAACGGTGCGATTTTGGAAAGACTGGAAAGGCAACAACCTGCAGTCTTTTCGTCTTTTCCCTGCGCCGATTTTTTAATAATGAGTCCGCAACAACTTGCCTAACTGCCAGCCCTACTTTAGCTCTCTTTCTGTCAAAGTCTACTGGTCCAGTAGTTATTAGACATGGAGACTGCACGGTGAAGGCATGCGGCAAGCGTGAATATGGCACGTTTTCATGGGCATTACAAGACAAAATTTGTTTGTTTCACAGAGCGGATATCACACAGGGCGAGTATGATGATACGCGCTTGCATATGCTAAACAGTTTCGTTGCACGCCAGTATCATGCATATTAATCTCGCCTTCACTCGGCCCAGCAGAACAAATCTCTTTTGAATGCAAACAGGAAATCGCGAAAATTATTACCTAATATTTAGGGCCGTTCTAGTTGAAAAAAATTACACCATCTCCCGCTAAAGGGAACCGTGTGTAGATGCGAAGCAGCGGGCGCTAACGCTTACACTGGCGGCGGTGTTGACGCTGGCGCTCATCGCAGCGTTGCGCAGGAGAGAAAACTGGGGAGGCGCAAAGCACGCAGTGATGGAGCGGTGTTTCCTACTGGAACATGCCAATCGCTGCTAATGGGCAATGAGAGACAGAAGACTACGACTGTACACAGAGACCCGCAGTCCGCTTTTAGTTAACGCGCACGCTGCGAATTTTTATCGTTCGACAACGCACAGGAGAAATCTCCCACCGGCACCACCTTGCAGGTCAAGATCCAGTGCCATATATACGGGGTGGCCAGTGAACGGTTGTGCAGCGCGAGCAGTCGGTTATTTCAACCAAGAAACTCGCTAGCAGACGCTGCCTGCGTCGGCGTCGCGAGGTGAGAGAGGGGGGAGCGTAGGAGAGGAGAGAGAGGGGGGTGACACGCATGCGCAGTGGGAGTGTGGACGCCGCGGACATGGATGCCTAGAGGAGAGAGGGGAGAGCATGGAGAGGAGAGAGAGGGGGGACGCGAATGCGCAGTGAGGGTGTGGTCGTTGTGGGGAGGGATGCCAAGAGGAGTGGGAGAGGAGGTTTTTTATTTTTTGAAAGGGCTTGCGCATGCGCAGTAAGGGTGGTCACGCCGTACACCACCACCGGATTGAGCTTCGCCATATGATGCTTCACATGTAAAAGCGTGATTATCCAGCAACGCCTGTCATTAGGCTGCGCAATGTAACATTTCCAGAGCCTTTGAAAAATCCCGAAATTCAACAAAAAAGACGCCAAATGCCTGAATGATTTAGAAAATCCCTATAGCTATAAATCCTTGACGTGGGATTTGACACTGCTGTTAGAGCCGAAGTGGGTTATGCAAAGATGGCTTATTTTGCCGAAAAGCCATGGCATTTGTCATCGGACGCTGCGGCTTTCTCGTCAAAGCACCTTCCGAGATTCCCGCAAGCTGCGGGGCATTTGTTTCTTCAAGGCCGCACTTTGTTATGAGCACATGGCTCTTAGCCCATCGGGCCGTTATTTTGACCATTAAATTATTTAAAAGGTAATATTTACAGCGGAAATGGCAAACCTATGCAGCTATGAAAACTCTCCATCCAACTGGGTTTGAGAGGTCAGTGGTTGAGGCACTATAGCCTCTTTGGGTGGAGGCTGAACGAAGACAATGCTGTGGTTTTGAAATGCTTGAGCTAGTGATGCAGAACTATCGGAAAATTGACAATCGATAACATCGATAATTTCTTTTGAACTATCGATAGTGTAAAGAAATTATCGATAGTACTTCAATCCATACATTATTATCCATAGTGCAATCGATAGTACTGTGAGTAGTAGGAATGTCGGTAGTATTACTGTCGACATTAATATTAATAGTATCAATAGCGCTTTGAATAACTCTGCTGTTGGCGGCCGGGCATATTGTAAAAAAAAAGAAACATTTGCGATAGCCTACTATTAGCAATACTCAATTTACTAAATTTATGAGCAAATTTTTGGCGAAATAAGTATTCCAGCAGAGAAAATGCGGCAGTATGTCCATAAATAAATTCATATTCAAAAGTAAGCAGGTCGAAACGTGCAGCGCGCTGCTCACGCACACATGACGCACGAAAACAACACGCACAGGACGAGAGCGAACTAAGAAAAAAATGCCCCCACCTCCCCGAAGGGAATCGTGGGGAAATGCGAAGGCATTTCTTGCGCCGTGAGTACACGGAGTAGTAATTTTAATGGCGTAAATTCGCCTTCACCGACTTCTGCCATGCCCAGCCAGCGAACGGTCGAGAGTGAGGCGCGAGCGGACGGGAGAGTGGGGCGCAGGGAGGAGAGAGAGCGAACGGCGAGAGAAAGAGCGGTGAAGCACTGCACCTACCCTCTCCTACACTCTCTCGCACCACATGCTCCGGTTTCTAGGGGCGAGGGTAAGCGCGCGCGCCCGCAGCTGTTGCTATGGGAGAGGGAGTGAGAGCGGAGAGATAGCACCTGCCGGCGCGCGGACGCCGCGGACAACGCCTGCCTGACATAGCCCGACTAAGAAATGCATTCGCATTTAAAACGTTCACAGCTCGACACTTAACGCGCTGCTCAAACAAAAACGACGCACGAAACGTATTCACAGGTACAGACGAGCGCGAAAACAAGTGTCACAGTTGTTACTTAGCTGTGTTTGAAAAGCGTGCTCTTTTCGCAAACGGGGGACTGCAGCGAGCGATGTGACCTTCGCGCGCCCAGTAACTACAACGCTATCGTTCCGGCGAGAGCCCCATTCTCCGCCACGGCGAGATAAGCGCGCGCACGCACGGGCATCTACACCCCCCCCCCCCCCCTTCGGGTAAAGTGCGCCCCGGAGAGCTAGGAGCGCCTGAGAGCGCGCGTCGCGACGAACGGGTAAGCCCCACCCAGCTAAGCCCCGCCGTGCTCGGCCTATGCGCCATCTCGCTGGTAATGCTGAAAACACGCTGAAAACTCGCTGTATATAAATAGCTCGAAGTTTGAACGTTGAAGGACGTTCGCCTTCGCGTCTGAGCGGTTAGCGCCGCGCGCTGCAGAGCGAGAGGTCCCTGGTTCGATGCCGCGCGTCGGAAACATTTTTCTGAATTATTTTTCTTTGAGATTTTTATAAATATATAGATGCATATACATATACGGGACATGACGGCGACGCCAACGCCGACGCCGACGGCGAAAACCAGCCGAGAGTGTCCATATAATTGCTATCGCAATAAAATCATGGTGAAGGAGCGCAAGCGTGTCAACATTCGTGCCCTTCAGCCTGCTCCTCCTGCTCCATACACTCTGGGAATCAAGTTAATGCTGGAATGAGTTCGCGCGGTTGATTTTATGCTAACCGTCGTAGCATAAAGCTATCGATAGTATCGATAGTATTAACTATGGATAGCGCTATCGATAGTTTCTTTTTCCATCGATAGTACAGAACTATCAATAGTATCGATAGTGCCATCGATAGTTCTGCATCACTAGCTTGAGCATCTCTGTGCACGCCGGCTCAACGAGAAGACTGTCCGTCCGTTTGTCCCTCTCCCACGAAAGACGTTCATCGCCTTGAAGAACGAATGAATTAAGCGTAACAATTTTTAGGCGGTGCTGAGTCTGCAGCTGGGCTCCCGCTTTCTGAAGGCGACTATCTTAGACACTGTAGACGGTTGCAACCTAAGCATGAATGGAAACCCGCAGTTTTAGCTCTGCTTTCTCTTCTGCCCTGATTAAGTTCAAGGCTGTTGAGACAAGGAGGCGTTGTTCGTGGACGCAGAGGAGTACCCGAGTCAGAAATCCCACGTTGGGGCAGTAATAAACTCCGAGCGCAAGTGCATAAGCGCTTGCTCAATACGCTCTAATATCTCTGAAATCGCAGACGAGGTGGCTATCGCACAGGTCATAATATCCCCCAAATATAGGTGCGTCACCAATGACTCGCAGTCGGCCATCAGGAACTTCGCCCGAGGACGAATATCACCCGAGGCCAGCTGAAATACTCCTCGGGTAGCCGAAACTGATATCGTCCGAGGAATTCGAAGAAAGATACATTATATGATACCCTGCCCGCAACTCCCGTGAGTGCCCCGTTCCGAACCTCAACGAGGAAGCCCACCGCGTCGCGCGAGGTCTCGCTTCAGCGCGTTCGCGAAGGAGCTTCACCCGAGGTAACGGGAGGAGATGCGTGGAGGGAGAGGGACAGAATGTCGAGGTTCTGCGATATCGTCCAGTTTTTGCCATAAGTCGAGGCGCAGATTTCCACCACCTATAGCTCCAATTTAAACAGGTCTTCGCGGATACCCGACATCCTTAACTTCGCGGATTCACGGAATTAACTTCGCGGATACCCACATCTTAAATCAACACCCAACCATACTTCATTTAACCCTTTGATGGTTTTCGCCGTACATGTACGGCAGCACCTAACAGTGCCCAAATGGTTTTCACCGTACATGTACGGCATGGCCTTTATCTTTAAAACGCGCGCTTTTTTCGATCATTTCTCTGTGCTGGCGTGTGCTGCCACACTTCAGGAACACGTGGAATTCTTTTCATGCGCCTATGTTTCTCCGTCGTTATTTTGTTTTGCTTCACAAAACGGCGATCCGGCAACCACTTGCGCACCCGAGCGCGTTCGCGGTTCGGCTGGTTGAAAATGCGCGCCTCTTTCCATCATTTTTCTTGCTTGACATGTGCTGCCATGCTTCGGGAAACTGTGAAATTTTTTTCATGCGCCGATGTTTCTCCGTTGTTGCTTTTTTTATGCTTCGCAACGTGGCGCGCCGGTAGTCGCTTGCGCCTTCGAGCACGCCCGCGGCGCGGCTGGTTTAAAACGCGCGCCTTTTTCGATCACTTCTCTTGCTTGACATGTGCTGCCACACTTCGGAACACGTGGAATTTTTTTCACGCACCGATGTCTCTCTCTTGCTTTTTTTGCTCTCCAAAGCGGCGCGGCGGCTTTCGCTTGCACACCCGAACGCGCGCATGCCGTGCGGCTGGTTTCGGTTTCGTCCTTCGGTTGGTTATCGCTTCTCGCGCCCGCAAAGCTGATCGCTGTCTCATTTTCAATCTCTCAAAGGGTGACCGCTTGACTCTCTCGTTTATTGCTCCTCGAGGCGCGATTACATCTGTTTCGGGAGGAGCTAAATTACACAAACCTTGCCGCCGTGGTTGAGTTTCCTGTTTAGGGAACTCGGAAAAACTAACCTCGTCTCGTTGGCGATAAGATGAATGATCATTATAGCTTTTTCCCTCGTTTTGCTTTCCGGACGGGCGCAAAATCACACAGTTTTCTTTCGTGCGCTCACTCACGCAGTTCGCCTACGCTGCGGAAGCTCACGCCGGTTGCTATGGTGCTAGGGAGTCGAGCGGCGATTCTTCCGATGTCGACTATTCCCCAAGTGCCGGATCTGATTCATTGGATGTCAGTTCTTCAGGCGAGGATTTACTTACGAGTTCAGATTCGGATGATGATGAAGGAGCCACATATTGAATACGTGCGCGGTGAGACAATCCGGATCGGATCAAAGGTGACAATTCCCCAGTGTTTAGTTTTAGAGGAAAAATATTTTTTTTTACCGGAAAAGTACTCTGGTGCGCTTATTTTTGTAGGTCTGTGAGCTATGTTTATTATAATGCATAATTTTTATTTATAAGACATCGTAAAAGTACTTTTGTTTAGGATTTTGCCTGATGTTACTATGAGTAAACCATGTGTATGTAACAACACAAAATGATTTTTTTGTCACTTTACGGTCACGAAAAAAATTTTTAGACAATTTTTTTCTTAAATAGAATGGTCTGAAGAATTTATTTCAACAATAAAAAAAATTACACATTTTTGGCACGCATTTCGCGAAAAAATTCGACCCTGAAAGGGTTAACGCAGGATGGAACATCATCTAGATCATTTTAAAAAAATAACGATAGAACTCCTAACTGAAGAAAGCGATGATTTTCTTGATCTTTAAAATGTTGAAATCATAGATGTCCTGCATTTTTTGTTCATCATGGCATTGTGATTGGCTATTACGTTACTGTTCATTACATATTTTAATTCAGTCAATAATGCCTCTTTCTGTTACAATTTCGTTTAAGAACCTTTTGATGATTTCGCCTGTAGGGCATAACTTAAGCTTGCTCTAGTCATGTCGTTTCTTTTTTGCATTAACTCGTTTTCAGAGCACTGATTTGTTAGTGTCTCCACCACTCTAATGAGTGTTGTTTATATTTTTGTGCACTTCTCTCGCAATAGAGTCGAGAAGCTTTTATTTATTTATTTATTTATTTGTCTGGAGTTGATGATAAGCCACGTTGTTGTATCGCCACCTCTCAAACGACAGCTGTGTTTATATGCTTGTGCACTCTTAATTCTGTCTTATCTTGGAACCTATGTAGAACAATATGTACTATTGCATTCGGTGCTAATAATGCTTGCTGGTGTGTTTCTTCTGCTTTGCTGCCAGGGTGGCACGACCTATAGTCAGGCGATTACTCAGCCTTCAGTCGTGTCCCCCAAGGCAATTTGTAACAATTTTTCCTTGAATAAAAGTCTTGAATCGAATCGAATCTCAGGAGGTTTACTGGAGGCGACTTCAAACCAGAACGTTTCCCAACCCGGTGCACCCAAATCGCATCTACCCCGAGCTATATGCAGCATTCAACACGCCATTCCAAAACACATTCTGTGCGAATACGCACAAAAAATTTGGGGACCCTTAAGCTTCACCTTTAAGAGTTGAACGCGATAGCGATATCCCGTCCCTAGTGCCTACTTCAATCACTTAGTGCATACTATGTAATGGGCAGTATGCTTTAAACCAGGAGCAATTATGCGCGGAAAATGTGGGAAATGTTTTCGAACTTGCTATGCCCCCACTACGTGGTGTTAAGGGAATACGCGCAGTAAGGTGTGTGCCGTTTGTAATGGGTGGCTGGCTTTAAACTATGAAATCGTTATGATAGTCGCATATTCTGACGCCCGATGGCAATGTACGCTTGTACCACGCAATATTCCTGGGACATTACATGTTATATTGTGACGCCTATATAAAGGACGCTTGCGTTTGCGAAGCATGGAAGTTATTTTCACTGCATTTCCAAGCAGAGGAAGTTATTTTCACAGTACTTCCAAGCAGAGGCATGGCTGTGTGGTAGAACAACTGCTTGCCACGCAGACGGCCTGGGTTCGATCCTCACTCTGTCCCGGAATTTTTTGTTATTTATTTTATTTGCATCTTTCTCGATTTTTCGGTCACGGACAAGATGATGATTTTTCGCTCACAACCAACGACGCCGACGCCGGAATTTCTGCGAAACGAGCTCTTTAACGCTATCGCGTTAATACAAGCTAACAGTGCACTGCCTCAGAACAGCTTGGGGCGCGGTGGAAAGCCGCCCTGATCAGCTCAGATCGGCGAAGTCAAATATGAGCCATCCAGCTGATCTGAATAAAAATTGACGGACACTTTGTACATTCCAAAGTGTGTTCGGCGAAAGCTTGTGGCCATTCGACTGACTATGCCATGCCTTTTTTTCTTTTACAGTCTCAGTGACATGGCACACAAACGGAATGTGTGCGTGTTTTCTTTAGTTTTTTACCGCGAATCGCAGCGAGGCGCGGGAATAATCTGCCTCCGTTCGCATGCGTTCGCATTTTCTCACGCCTTGCTCATCGTGCAAACGCCATCCGCGTTCCAGCGCTTAAATTGACGGACACTTTGTAAATTCCTTAGTCTGTTCCGCGAACGCCTGCGTCCATTGAGACGGGGTCGGTCAGAATGGAACGCGATGCGCGCGTCTCCCTCCTTGCATGATTGGAAATCTCGGCACAGCGACGCTACGCAAGCAAAGCGCGAGCGCTGTAGAGTCCGACGCGACCGGCGTCAGTTTGCGTGCCCCGGCGGCCACCTGGTACCGTGCCAGGGCTCGGACGGAGGGAAGGACCGACGGACGGTCGGACGGACGGACGTGAGCATGAGACATTGAAGGCTTTCGCCTTAAAAGTTGTTCACCACCACCGCCCGCAGTACTTATACGACGCGCCTGTCGGTGATGTGTGTAAGACAGTGGTGCTAGGTCATTTCCGTTCTAACCATAAGTGCGTTTTCACTGCTAATGTAACTACTACGAACATTATGAATTAAAAGTTCGTCGCCCCCCTGTTAATTTGTTACATTTGGCTGAGAAGGGAAGCTGTAACCTTCGCTCAAGTGAGACAGAAAGTTCATATTTTGGACAGAGAACTAGCGACACAACCATGGGCCCGTACGGGCAGATGTTCGTAAATATCCCTAGTAAGACGGTACCTTTCGACCAATGCTAACCCCTGCCCCCCGCGGGCGCGCGTAGCGATGTGAATGGGTACAATGGTGCAGTAAGTGTAGGTTTTACCGTGCGGATGTATACCATGTATACCGTATGTAGCCGTTAAGCGGCATACGAGTTATCACCTGCCCATGCGTGCAGTCAGAACGTGCTATCGTGAGCAATGTGAGCTGGCACACCGAATTCATATATATTCAACGATTACTTGTTCACGAACCGCTACGGCATTTAAAGCCACAGCAGCTGGCGATCGGGTTTAACCAAGCTGCAGAGAGGTGTACAGTGTTCAGGTATACAGACGATGATTTGATAGTAATTGACAGGTCACACGCTGTACAAAGAAGTGAGAACATTCTAAACATGTTTAAAGAAAAACAGATGGGACTAGAATGCACTTGCGAGGTGTCTTGCTCTGATAATTTGCAGTTTCTTGACACATGCGTTTAAGTTTCGCTAAAGGCGGAGCATGTTTGCGGGCAGTAAAGTCCTCGTTAAGCGAAACCGGTGCTTAATTTGGCGCCGCGGCCCATTTGGAATATTGTTAAACGAGGAATAGAGATGTCATGCTTACGCACGGCATTGGAAAAAAACAGGTTGCGCACATAAGATGAGCAATAGTTTACAGCTGCAAATGGATCCCCTATAAGAGGCAAGGCATCCTGCATATCGCTGCCTAGGTTTGCGAGAATTGGTTGGCATAGCAAAGAAAGATAAATACGGACGCCTTCCCACCGTGAATAATGAAGAAACTAGAAATATTGCAGTTAATTCACATATGTATAAGAAGTCGCATGACCTGAAAAATGTAGGCAAGTGATGTGGGCTGATGTTAGTGTTTGCAGCCCCAAATAAGTCCCATTTTGAGCGAGTGCACTTAAGCCCCCCAGAATGTCAACTTGGCGGCGTGCTGCTGCAAGAGAAAGGGAAGTGTACTTTGGAATTGATGGTAATATCGATGGGCACTAAAGAATCACAAAGAATATTTGTTATTTCGGGCAATGTTTCTTGCGTAATGATGTTCTACAGCAATAAGCAGCCTTTAAAATACACTTTACGTACAGCGGTGGCTGCAGCCACTGCACGGCGTGTATACTACGCCGTGGAGCGTGGAGTTTTGTGCGACGGAGCACAAGTTACTGGCAGCTTAAACAGCTTAGCTGGTAAAAAAACAAAAAATAAAAAAAATAAAATAAATCCCGCGTATTGCCATGAAGCCGCCTCCGTTGCGTTATCGCGAAACCGTGTTTTTAAGCCAACTGGCACACTGAAATCCGCGTCGAAAATACGGTAAATCTCACAACACTTTAATATCGAATTACGGGATATATTGTCACGTGGTCGTGACGTCGACGAAGGCAACAGTCGGCGAGTCAAAGAAGAAATTCTTTATTAGGCCGAACTTGTGGCCGCACAATCTTAACACAATGATCTACAATAATCGTGAAGCTTCTAGAACAATCAGCTGTGGTTTGCGCTGAATATGCGGGCAGTCTTTGTGGGCGAAAACCGAGTACAACAAAAATGAAAATAAGAAACGCGCGTGGCAATATCAAACTGATGCTCTATTTTTTTTTGCGAGTTCGATATATATGGGTTCTACTTATTAGTGCGATAAATTTATTGGGATGAAATCAAGCTTTGCATCGTTAGTTCTTTATTGGAGGATCAATTTCAATTCTGGGTTTGCAATGACCTCGACATGATCGAAAGCTTTACCATACAGTGAATAACTCCCGATTCATATTGACCACAAGATGTTCTCCAAACCGCATGTAAAACCTAACGGGGGCATGCCATGCCACTGCGGCTAATCTTTCGAATCAAACTGCGCGCCTTTCCCAACGACAATTCTTCTCCCGCCCACCAGAGGACGCAGACTTTGGAAAGGCGTCACTTCGCCCGGCCGTGACGTAGCACCCAGGTAGAAGAGACGACAGAAAGGAAACAAAAAGAGAGAGAGGAGGAGAGAGAGAGAGATGCAGAAAGGAGCGCAGCACTGGAGTGCGTTAACGCGCGGGCAGTGTATATAGATCGAAGCTCGACGATGGAAAGAAACAACAAACGAAGCCGGCACTCAACAGGCGTTGGCCGTGACTTCCCGCTTTCTCCGGGGTCGCTAGGTCTCGCTGCACCCGAAAAAAAAAGAAAGGGGATTCTCGCGAACGCACCGCTCGACTAGCGCGCGCGCGCCTCATTGCGTCATAGTCAGGTGCCGCGTACGTCACGCCGGAGTCACGAACCAATGGCCGGTCACTCGACTCTCTCTCGTAGTAGTTGCGAAACTCCCCATAGGCTCCATGTGTCACAATCCAAACACGTCATTGGCGGTTTTCGCGGGATGTTACTGATTGTGGCGCCATCTGTAGACGCGAAAACAAGCTATTAAATAACATTTTTGTGTGTTTCGGAGTTCAAGCCCGCAAGGGACGACACATTCATGAAGTGATCAGTGTTTTTACGCTTGTGGCTTAAATTTTGCGTATGATACTGCGTCCACAGAACTCATACATCTTTCTTGATAGCACTTCTTTCAATTCTCGCAGCGGTAAATCACCCAATCATTGCAAAACACTGCAGTGGCTGTGGCAATTTGGTTTGTTTTGTATTGCTGCTCCCAGATGGCGCGACAATCCGCATGCCCCCCTGCGTAATCGGCTACGGGCATGTCCTGGCTTCGGGACATAGTTTCGCAGCTAGTACGTTTGAAGAACTCCGCTTTCCCAACCACGCCGAGTGCGGCCGCCGTGCGTGAGGAGGCGCTGGCGTCGTCTGCTGCATCGCCCCTTTGCTCGGCGTCGTCTGCTTCTCCGATATAACCCGGGCCCGCGATCCCGGGCGTTTCATGGAGTACGCTCGCTCTTGGTACGAGTGGTGGTGCGACGTAGAGCAGCATGGGCAGCATCGTGTCGAGTCAGCAGCAGCACCTGGACGTGGCCGACCCCAAGACGGGCCTGACGCCGCGCGAGAAGGGCCTCGTGCGTGACACCTGGGCACTGGTGCGCAAGGACATCAAGGCTAACGCTATTGCCATCTTCCTCACGTAAGCTCCCCTTGGCGCGCCGTTCGTTCACGCGTGCCTTCGGGCGATCCTCCGTGCTCGTTTGTGAGCCGGCAGGAATCTCGATGTCTCTCTTTTTTCTTCTTCTCGCTGCAAAGTTGCGTTCAATGCTGCCGAGTGGGGGGCGGCTTCGATACTCTGTCGGCAGAGAGCGGCTTGATTTTTTTTACTTTCGTTCTTACTTCAGTAGGGACCGAGTTCTTTTGCAATATCGGCAACCTCTGGGGAGCGCGCGGGGATTCCTTTGGCTCTCCGTCGCGATGAACTGTTGCACGGATGGCGTTTCTTTTTCTTTACTTTTTTTTTTTGCGCTTCACCTTTAGTTTCTTTATCTTACGCGCCTCTTTAGTATGTCCAGCGTGCAAGATCGAAGAGCACGTGTTTTTTTTCCAGTGCGTTTACCGACCTTTGAGACTGTCAAGATATGCGCGTGAGCGAGTTTATGTTTGCAGCACGTGCTATGCGTAATGCGTTCGTCACGGACTCCTAATCTTTAGCAGACGACGCTTGCTTATTGTTTCTTCTTTTATCTCGAGCAGACGACACAAGTTGCCTGTCACATATCAAGGCGATATCATTGTGAACAGTTGACACATAATGCTTTTTGTGACGGCGACTTCTCCGCGAAATTTGTCTAGGAGATAATATGCTTTCCTTTCAGTGAAACGGGCAGCGCCATCCGGAATTCAGCTGGCTCAAATTAGGCCGCGCACCGTACTCATTGCAAACGCGAGCTCTTGTTTCAGGAAACTTAAATATTGCATAGAAATGGATGCGAAGACAAAGGAGCGATTGTTGAAGCTCGCGATACGCACGTTATCTCAACGCGTGCCCCAGTCAGAGTTAAGACTTCCTTGCATAATGAGCACAATTTTTTTAATGGCGAGATTAACTGACACCCTTCCAGAACGTATATCAATCACGTGATCGCATTATCTTTGCATGAACCATCGGTTTGGAACGAATAAACCAGCGCATGTGTCGTGAGTCCTTTTTTTTTTTTGTCATTCGTCCGTGTCGCGTCGTCCACATCGCAAAAATGTTCAATTATTGCCGTTTATTACTTTTATTTACTTGCAATTACTTGCTGTTTTTTATTAAGTTGATTTCTTCAAAGGCCACCTTTCCTATCGTTAACTAAATTCCTCGTGACCTGGCCTATAGTTCGCCGCGACATGTAGTTGCACCGTTTTAAGATAGCTTGGCTGTCTCATCGCATACGATACAAAGGGTGCCGTATTTGTCGCGGTTAATCGTCGCCACCTCTAAATCTACATCACATGTTTTCTTTTATTTAAAAAAAAACCTTCAAAGGGCCTCATGACGAGGCTATTACATGGGGGGGGGGGACAGGCAGTGGTTACATGTTATGCATTTCAAAAGTTGAAAGAAAAGTACAAAGTAAATGGATTGACACAATGTTAAAAAATTCACTTTCAAACGGACAACACACATGAAACAGCAGCCCAATATTCCCAGGAAATCACCGCAAAGAACAAGTAAAAGAAATTTAAAATAGCAAGATTAGGTGGCAAGTTGGGCGTGAATGGGATCTTGCAGTCTGCTGAGGTAGTGTTCCGTGGCAATGTCTGATTGTAATGCGTTCCATTCGGTTATTGTGCGCGGCAAAAATGAATGAGCACAACGGAAAGACCGGCAGTTCATGCATTTGACTTTACACGTGTGATCACGACGTGCGAAGACAACTAGCGGTGTCTGGAAGAATTCATCGTGAAGTGATGGTTTTTCATGTTGGGGTGCTTAACGTAGTACCTACACGCCAGGGCCGTAGCCAGGAATTTTTTCGGGGAGGGGGGGAGGGCACTCCCCCCTGGTTACGGGCCTGCTGCACGCGACTAGTTCCTCGTAATCCAGCTGTCATCGCGAAGCGAAACCCGGCTGGATAACTTCACTTGCCGCGTCGCTCGTCGAGACGCTTGCGAAGCGATATTTTTCTTTCCCGCTGAGTGGCTGTCTTTTGCAGAGACTGCGGTAGCTGAGCGATATCGAAGGGTTTCGATTTGCACTAAACGCTGAGCGACTTGTCTGATAAAGTTAGCGAAGCCTGTCTGCGGTCTTTCTTGCCTGAGACGGGCCATTTGAGGGTAACTGTTCATCGGGGCATTCGGTGACACACCCTTTGGTTTCACAGATGTAAAGGAGGCACTTACTTCATTCGTTGACACGGCACAAGCTTTTCTTCGCTCGACGATATCGTATTTTGTTACGGTGAAATGTTGCCAATGAAAGTAGAAAAAAAAAGGTGATTTGCAGGATGGTATATCTGCATAATTCCTTTTTTCAATAAAGCCGTTTATAAGAGCTTAATCAGAGGCCGCAAAGTACCTTTTATGAGAGAAACGCTTATAACTGTGCAAGATATGCTCCGAAACGCTTTTGCAGAAGAAAGGCGCTAATTAGATCGTTATTATTTTTCTACTTACCAATTCACTCATTCATTGCAAAGTTGCTTTACTTAAAAAAGAAAGCATTCTTATTTATTTCTATTTCGCTACTCGCCACGCTGTGTGAAGCTTATTTGTACAGAACACTTGATCGAGTACGCTTCTATCATCATCAGCAGCAGCAGCAGCAGCAGCAGCATCAGCCTGACTACGCCCACTGCAGGGCAAATGCCTCTCCCATGTTCCGCCAATCAACCCAGTCCTGTGCTTTCTGCTGCCACGTTATACCTGCAAACTTCTTAATCTCGTCTGCCCACCTAATTTTCTGTCTCCCCTCACGCGTTTGCCTTCTCGTGGAATCCAGTCAGTTACCCTTAATGACCAGCGGTTATCCTGCCGACGCTTCTACATGCTTCTATATTCGATAGCAACTTTTGCACATATCACAGCAAACTTCTTAGAAAGAAATAAGATTTATCCTTAGCATAGGTCGGCAAAAATTGCGAAGCTCACTCAGACTCACCCATGAAATATATTTTTCGCTTAGGGCTCACTCGGACTCACTCACCAAAGTGTTCCTCAAACGGACTCACTCGGACTCACTCGGACACGAACTCACCAAAATATTCCTCACCCGGACTCACTCAGACTTACGGGTCGATCTGAATCTGAGTGAGTCAGAGTGAGTCAACTCATGAGTGAGCTCACTGACCGGTGTTCCTTACTATCAGTTATCCTCACCGCATCGTGAAATCCGCTTACAGTATACTTGTTCACGCACGGATTACTTTGTGCGCGTGCGTATACGACTGGGGCGCTACTTCAATACACGCACGGCCACGTTTTCCACTATACCGAGTGTTCGAAATTAACTTTAAGCCTTATGGATTTCTTAAAATTCAGCACTGGGAGGCACGTGAAAACCACCTTTGGAGATAAGTTACGTATCCAGGGGGGACACAAAGTGAAACAATAGTTAGCTTCCAACCTATGCACGAAGTAAACGGTTCTAATGCACTATTTTTTGTCAATTTTTCCATATGATACGATGTTGTAAAAGGTACGCTTGTACGGTTTTGCTCTTTGCGTTTATTTATTTATTTTTTGTTCTTGTTGCCTGGATATCTTTCGAACTTTAGTGCCCTAATTATTCTATATCATTATTGTATCCAATGTCATGGAGCACAATTTAGAAACGTTTTACCCACCGTTGACGACAAAGACTTGTAAACCATTGCTACGACGCGTGTACTCTTATACCCCTGTCACACGTGGCAACGTAAGTGCACTTTGAGCGAGTGCACTTCGCCGCGAGTGTCATTTGCACGCTGTCACACGAGAAAATTTAGTGCCACTCGCTGCAAAGTACACTTGCCGGCAAGTGTGTTCGCAAACCTCACTTCGCTGCGACGGAGTGTGTAGCCTCGGTAGCAGTGGCTTGAACATAAATACGCTGTTGCATAAAGCGGCGCTCATAGTAACTTTAGACCATTATTTTCTTTATTAGGAATACTGCTATGTGTTAAAATAAGTCATACTACAACGAGAAACCTCGCTACTCCCGCCCTCGGGCAGTTTGCGGCCACGTCCGCTAGGGGGATGCGGGAGGACATGTCGTGTAATGGCCGCGTCCGTTAGTGGAACAGACGCGGCTTGCACACTTGCGCATTGCTTGCACACTTGCACATGTGTAGGTCAGTCGTTCTCGAGTCCTTTGCGATGGCGTGTGCCGCTGGTGCTACTTCCACGAAGACAACGTGGTCCGACGCTGCGACACGGGCCCAAAAATAACAAATATATGTTGCGCTATTAATCCGCCAATTGCCACTGTCATCATTTCCAAAGTACACTTCGCATTCTCGTGTAACAGCGCACCGCCAAAGCGACACTTTGCGAGCGTATACGTGTACTCGCTCAAAGTGCACTTTAGTTGCCACGTGTGACAGGGGTATTAATCGGGCCCTGTGTAAAGTGCTAGATATATACAGGAAAGTAAACCAGGAAGGTCAAGTCTCCTGGCTGTATCTAGCACTTTATTGCGGGAGCTGATTAAGGGCTTACGAGCTTCATCCCAACCAATTACATCGAGAGACCCTTTCCGCCTGTACACCTCGACAAAACATTTGCCGTCATGCGCATTCGGTGCGAACATTTAGTCGCATGCTGCAATGTTCGTGTTGTCGTATATCGTATACTCCGCTGCCTTCAGATATGTTTGCGAACATTATGCAAACCATGGTTTCACTGCGGGGCATAACATCGCAGAAACAATATAGAACAAGAGAACAGCACCAACGTTAAAATGTAAATCACAATACGTGAATACACAGAATGATTGTCGTATCCTTAATGATTTTTGCATCTAATCGGATCTATCTGCAATACCTAGCAAAATTTGGCATTCGTTACTGTGACTGGTGTACTTGCTGCAAGAAGCAAGCAATGAGCAGTTGAAACTTTGTAGCTACCAGCGATGGCACCAGTGGGGGGAACGGGGGAGCTGTCCCCCCCCCCCTCCTCCAATTTTTTCGCCTGTTGCTCCCCCTTTGCCTCCCCAAGAGCAAACACACCCGAAACACAACGCATGTGCCCCCCCCCCCCCCTTCCTCCCCCCCAACCTTCTCCCAGTAAAAAAAAAATTAGGCAGATCCCACATTACATGGGAATCAATGTTATGCGAAGCATGCGGTGGAAAGGTGACTGTGGTGTAATTTTTTTATTGAGCGAAACGTTACTAAATGACGCTAAAGATATGTACAAATTTTGTACGCACAGACATATTCCGTAACGATGCCAACAGCAACATGAGTATTACCAACACCAGAAGCGTAAGCTGAAATGTAGCGCTTGTGCTTGCGAGGATGGTAGCCCTGGATAGTGCTACGTATAGACCCACTTCAGTGGATGGCACTTAACTACAATTGACGTTAACCCGACGTGACGTCTGTATCATAGGAGTACATACGTAATGTTTATAAAATTAGATGGGTAGCACTGCAACCACAAATGACGTTTCACTAACATTACACCAGCATAGGGTGTTTTTCCAAAGCAGTTTCGAGACCTGGCGTGGCTCTGTGGTAGAATACTTGATTGCCACGTAAAATGCTTGGGTTCGATTCCTGCTGGGACCCTGATATTTATTCTTTGCATTCGTCGAGTCAACGCTGCCGATGTCAGTCTTTCTTAACCCTCTCGCATTTAAACTACCAATGTCTGTTCTCGCCGTTCCTCGGTAGATATAAACTGTCAATCACCTGTGGCACATACCCGCATACCGCGACCCGGGGTTACGGGTATGTGCCACACGTGTCTGGAGGAAAGGGTTTGACGACGTACGCGACGGGATTTTCAAGTTATTCATGTGATAACCAGCCAGATACATTCGTAAAACCCTCTTACCCTCTCATACTAATTTTGGTCTACTTCAAGTTAAGGAGGTGATCACGAGAGCATCCAGACGTAGGCGGATAGATAGATAGATAGATAGATAGATAGACGCGCTAAATGTGACT